>LZPO01088767.1:0-18149 GCA_001675575.1 Neotoma lepida | reverse complement strand
GCTTACAACCATCTGTAACTCCAGTTGGATGCCTCCACATGCACCAGGAAAACACACACACACACACACGACATTCATACATATTTAAGAAAGAAATGTCTGTTCACATAAAATACTAACAATTACTTGTGTATACTTCTGGAATGATCTCTAGACAGTAAGAACATTAAAACTTTTAGAATGCACACACACCCTACAGACATATAAAATTAAAAAATAAAACAAACAAAACAATGGTTACTTTGGGCTTTAGAGTTGACAGAAATATAGGCATATGCTACTATGCTATTCCTGAAAAAAGATTTTTTTATAAAAGATTTTTACACTTAAATTCTAAGAGTAAAAGTAAATTACATAAAAATTAATTTCAACAGAGAANATATTAGTAGTAAAATAAGGAGGCATTAATTTTAAACAAAAGTAATTATAAAACATGTCTTATTCAACTATAATATATGCTTACTGCCAAAATAGTAAATGGAAGTAGAAGGGGACAGGATGACACAAAGGTTTTGTCAGAAGCATAAGAAACAGGGGTGGTTTATGACTATAAAATCAGAAAACACATTTTGGGGGGGGATGTTGGGAACTGAACCTGGGTCTTACTCTACCACTGAGTAACATCCACAGCATAAAACCTAGAGTTGAGGGGGCTGGAGAGATGGCTCAATGGTTAAGAGCATTGACTGCTCTTGCAGAAGATCTGGGTTCAATTCCTGTCACCCACATGGTAGCTTACAGCTGTCTGTAATAACAATTCTTGGGACTCCGACACCCATGGCAATTCACCAATGCACATAAACTAAACTAAATAAAAAAATAAAAAATCTAGAGTTGAGAATCAAGCCCAGTGCTGTGCTCCCTATTTGATCAGGTGCTACAAACTGAGCTATACCTTAGCCCCATTTGTAATAAAACCCTAGCGATAATATTCTTGTGTACATAATATTCAACTTACCCGTTTGGATCGCAATTCACTGGTCAAAGAACTAGATTCTTCAGAGGTATTTTTATTCCCTGCTTTAAGTANATCAGGAGAAGGAACTACGAGTTTCCTGTAAGTTTCTTTTTTGGCTTGATTTACCAAAGACAAAGGTTTCACATTGGCCACCAATCCCGTAGACTGTATCACACTGGTGTGTTTGTTCACAGATTCCTCCTTTGCCTGAGAGCTTTGGAAAATAAATGGAAGCTGCTGTGACAAAACCTGAGGCTGCTTCTGTTGGGATTGGAATGATGAGTGAGTCTGGGATTCAGACACAAGAGGTAATGGCTGCTGTAGTCTTTTTTCCTGGGCTTTTTCAGTTGCTTTCTGTCCATCTGATTTTGGGTCTGAAATAGCATGTAATAGCACCTGGAAATAAAATTTAAAAGGAAGTTATCGTGGCATCCATTAAGAGCATCAAGTGGTAAAACGTGGAGAAAGAGAATATTTTAGAGAGTATTGTTAATCACTTAGAAAGAGACATAACACAAAGGCCACTAACACATAACAAANACCCTTTAAAAGCACTTGTCTGTAGAAAAGCACTGAAGGTAATTAAAATGAACAGGCTATGAGGGAGATGAAGGCTCTACCTCCTAACTGTGAATGAAATCTAGANACATGCAAAACAATACCTGGTTGTTACTTTTGTGTTGTGCTTCAGTCTCTGAGTCAGAATCCTCCTCTTCACTCTCCTCAATACTTTGATCTTCTTCCTCTTCCTCTTCGAGATCGTCTGAGTCACTACTACTAATGCCTTCACTTGAGGTGTCTGACGATGTGCCCGAATCACTATCACTGTTGCTAGAACTTTCCATAGCTTTCTTCCTAGGTTTCTGAACAAAGAGCAGTTATTTGGTAAGCTATCCTTTTTAAGAAATACAGGTTTCAGTAAAAGACATGCTCTTTTAATTTTCAAATGATATCTTCAATATCAAAAGAGAAATTATTTATCATAAGGGTTATTATTAGCTAACTTATTTGACAGGAAATCATCAATAGAAAGTGTAAATTCTGACATGGCTTGTCATTTAATGCATTTGTCCATTAATCTGTTTAGAAAAAAATGAACTGAAATATTGTTATGGGGTGGGGACTGATTTTGTAACCTGAAAAAGATTCCCTATATTCTCCTATTTAAAACTATATCAAATAATTCTTTTATGTTACTTAACATGTAAACTACATTCTTATGCATAAAACATAAAGTATAGCTTTTAAAAGTAGACATTGTCCCATGTAGAGTTAAAATATAAGTATCATACATACGTAGATTTACCTATGCTTCAAATAGTGCACCATTCAAAACTGTAGTTCACAAAATAATTACACAGATTTAGTGTGAGCTGTCTTTATCTATATAGTAAAGAGACAAACTTTTACCCAAGATATGCCAAAGAACCTTTTGAGGTAACTACTGTAACTATGTGCCACAGTGAATCTTTGCACACAGGAAATTCAATCTAATGGAGGAAAGAAGGGGGGAACATTTTTAATATAAAACCAAACAATTGTATCCAGTATTGAGCGACACACGGAGGACATGGTAGACAGCAAAGGATTTATGGAGCTATGTCAAAAAATGTAGTCCTTTGTAAGAATATTTCACATCAACACAGTAGTCAGGAGGCAGCGGCAGGATTATCTCTATCAGTTTCAGACTACCCTGGTCTACATAGAGAACCCGGGCCAGCCAGGGCTACACGGTGAAACCTTGCCTCTAAAAAAAATTTAAAAATAAATGAATAAGTCACATAGGGAAAAAGCTATTTCTAGAATATTTAAGACTTTATTGGGAAAAATACTGAAAGCTGACAGAAGTTCATATTTAAGAAGTAGGCTGATGTTTAAGAAATAGTCAGAAGGTATGGATGCTTATAGTAAAAGAGTATTTTGGAGACATGAAAGTANAGTGGCATACACGATTCAAAGTGGTTGTGACTGTACAAGACCTGAAGAAGAATAAGCCAGCCAAAAATCCCAGAAAGGATGGGGAAGGGGCTCCTGAAATCGACCCATACCTGAGAAGTTACTGGCAATTGATGGCCACTGGGAGAGTGAAGATCACTTTTTTAGGGATGCAGGCAGTGAGGGGTTACTCATGCTCCAATAGATGGTCCTACACCCATGTACAAACAGGCAACAGTAAATCTACTCAGTGGACAATGAGAGGGAGGGGGAGGGGAAGAAAGGGGGAGAGGGAGGGAAGAGTGCATACAACCAAGAGCATCAGCAAGCACATGAAGCACATGAAGTCGGGAGGAGGGAGGAATGAAGAAGGTGGATTGTATCCAAACACATTATAGGAATGTATGAATATTAAAAAGATAAATCTTCAGCTGAAGTATAAAACTAGTTATGTAGCAACAATAAAGCCAACTGATAGGAAGAATGAAAAGGAGGAGTGTTGAAAAGATAGAGAAACAACTAAGTAGAACTTGTAGCTACTCCCAATCATTTCAGTAAATTTCACTTCCAAAGTTCCTAGGGATGGTGTGTGTGTGGGGTGTGTGTGTGTGTGTGTGTGTGTGTACACATGCACATGTTTTACTTGTAAATTAATTAGGCAATGTCTCTTTACTTTCATGAAACTTTTAAAAAATCATCTTGAATTCATAAAAATGACCAACGGAGAGATGCTTAATTTCAATCCATCTGATTACAGAGAGTTTCTTAGAACTCTCTTGAACTTTAATTTCATTATATACTTTTTTTCAGTAACAAAACAAAAACATGTTATCTGCTAAGTATATATAGGTGCTTAAATCTTTGGGGATTCAGGATATGAGAAACAGACTTAAAATCTGCTAGTGAGAACAGGAGACATGAAGCTGAGCCATGAGAACAGGAGATATGACATAAAAGGATTTTGAGGGGTAGGATCCTTTATAGAACAGGAGCATTAGGCCACACCATGTGCTGGAGGGTGAAGGCAGGACTGTGCTGCAGTCATCAGTGCCTTGTGAGCTGAGGCGAGGGGAGGACAAGCACCCTTATGCAGATCTAAGACAGGAGGGGCAACAGTGGGAAAGCCACTAATTGGACCCTGGGCATATTCAAAAGAGGAAGTCAGCTGGGCAGGTCAGAGCTTAGTGAACAGGAAAAAGTGGCAGGTGATAAGGGAGGGCAGGCCAACAGACCTCAACTCAGATGGCTCTTAAGAACAAAGGGCTCGTGCATTGTATTCTGGGAGCAGCAGCCACTGCTGGAAGGAGTGATAACAGAGGCCAGCCTCCTTAAAGTCTGCAGAGAATGTGCACTTTTAACTTCAGCATTTAAACATTTTCAAGTGCACAGCTCAGTATTATTAAATACATTCAGATTGGCACATGATTATCAGAATACATCTTCAGAACTCTTTTCATCTTGTGACATAGAAACACTACCATGATAATTAAACTACAAGTTCATATATTTGAGACTCTTCATTCAAATCTTCAGAACATATGCCCACAAATGGAATGGCTGGATCATATTATAATTCTATAATTTATAGTTCAAACAGTCTTTTTGTTTTTAAGGTAGCATTGGCTACACAGAAATTCATATAATTGCAAGAATAGAATACTTTCAACTTAAGTAGTTTTATTTTTAAAACAGGCTATATGTCTCTATACTCTAGTCTGAACTATGATCTAAACAAGCTACATGAGGAAACGTACTTATCAGTGACTCTAATGAGGAGGCCTGAGATCAGCACTCCACCCCTGAGGAAGGACAGACAAATTATCTGAAGAAATATCTTTCAAACTATACAGGAAGCCGCTAATGAGGCAATTTTTTACAAAGCTTTTAATCTTGAAAAATGAGTAAAAATACAGGATTTTATGTTCATTTTATTTAAGCAATTTGTTACCATAACACATGTTGGCACATGTATTACTCAAAACTGCTTAAGATTATATGAAATCATAAATTTTACATTATGATTAAATTCTACTTTAAGATTAGTTAAAACTTTGCTTAGCAGTCAGTCTCTTACACTATTACTTTGATTGAGGATTTACATGCACCAATATGGTACCTCAGATCTGTCTGGACAGTTCAGGAAAGAGGAGTGTCTGTAGGTTAAGTTTAAATACGTGTTCCTGGAGAGGTTTTAGTGAGGAGTGCTAACTCTGCTTAAGAATCTCAGTGCAGATTCCTCACTGTAGAGCGAATCTTAAACGGTCTTATTAATTGAAAACACCATGCCAGGTATTGAGGTAAATTCTGAATCTGTCTCTTATACACATCTAGATGTGTATAAGAGACAGCTCCTCAGCTGATCTTGTTTCCTCAGACTGCAGGCTTCTGAGTCTTCACCCGAATGAATCTCAGCTGAACTCTGCTCAAAGCCTGAAAGCTTAAGAGGCCCTCTAGCTTCTGGTTTCCACACCTTATATACCTTTCTGCTTCCTATCACTACTTTCTAGGATTAAAGGCATGTGTCTTTCTCAAGCAAAGACATGAGATCTCAGGTGCTGGAATTAAAGGTGTGTGCCACTGGAATTAAAGGTGTGTGCCACCATGCCTGGCTGTTTCCAGTGTGGCCTTGAACTCACAGAGATCTGGATGGATCTCTGCCTCGGGAATGCTAGGATTAAAGGCATGTGCTACCACTAACTAACCTCTATGTTTAATCTAGTGGCTGTTCTGTTCTCTGACCCCAGATAAGTTTTATTAGGGTACACAATATTTTGGGGGACATAATATAATCACCACACCTCACTAGAAACCAGTTAGGCCTGTTTCACAGTCATGCCTTCCAAACTTCTTGTGCAATGCCTTGAACCTGTACAACATCTGAGGTCTCATGTTTCCCTAGACTTTTTATCACTACTCCATGAGGTAGGATGACAGAGTTTAAAAGTCCAGACATTTGCCTTTTAGAAATACAGTATAGACATATATCCAATGACACAGTGCACAAGGTTAGCTTCCTACAGAATGGGAGCTAAGAGCATGTGGTGTGTCACACACAGAGGAGCTGGCAGAAATGAGAAACAAGCTCTTGTTGCTTACACTGATGGGACTGTCCTTGGAAACACATCCTAAGGGAGACCTAAGAGCAGCCACAAAGCAGCAGGGGGAAGCAGGCCCAACACAGAGAGGTGAGGATCCTCACCAGGTGGGCTCCAGTGCTCAGTGTCTGAAGCAGAAAGAGAATGTTTGGGGCCTTATACAGCTTCTTAGAGACACCAGGTGGCCTTCCCCAAGCTCTTATATGGGTGTACTATATTCTGGGAAATATTTATTTTCTGCTGAGAAAACAGAGATCAAGAAAAGAAAGGTAAAAATGTAGCTGAAAGTGTCTTGGGTAAATGAAACCTGGACTTAATGATGGCCCATATTTTATTATGAAGTCAGGGTTTCCCTTGTATCATGTAAAAAAGGGAAGCCAAAGCTTGGAAAGATTAAAATCTAGAATGAATTTACCATATATAACCATACATCTGGAACCAATTCTTATAAGATCTAGTCAGAAGGCAGAACCCATATTAGCAATCTGAATGAAACAGGGTAATAAAGATTATCAAGTAGCTAGGGTGTACTGATATACATCAGCAACCTCAACAAGAAGGTGGTGAGGTAGGAGGAGCTTAGGTTCCAGGCCTACAAAGCCTGGCCTACAAAGAAAGATCATGTCTCAAAACAAAACAAAACATGCTCTCAGAACTATTAGCTAGTAAAAGAAGACGTCTGCTAAAAATAGTGAACAGCCCCTTTCTAAATAATGAGATCACAGATACAGCCATTTTTCTGTAAGATTAAGGAAGATGGTTCCTTTCCCATGACCCTATTCACCTGAGGCTAAGCTGTCAATTTTGTTGAAAAGAAGTGGCTTTTGCCCACGGTATGGCAGGACTGTTGACTGAGGTATCAGACAGGCCATGGCACTGGCACACAGGGAACACAGACAGCTGGGGTAGGTACCAGGAAACTTATCTAGAAAGGCACCTATTCATTTTTCAGCAAAACTTGCTTATAAACTGTGTTGGGGGGTATAAGATAACACTGTGAACTCCCAGTTTGCATTTGTGTTAATTAAATAAAATCAACCTTGGGTCAGGAGGCAGAGTCAGCAACCAGTTGACAGAAAGTAATCATAGAGAGTCACAGGGAATCTGGAAGATGGATAGAGAGACCCACAGGAAGTAGGAGGGAGGGACTTTAAGTGTGGCGGTCCTTTTTGGTTTGAAACGACTGAAGAGACACTCTGAGACACTGGCAAAGAGGGAAGGCCAGATAGTTGCTCTTCAAACTTTCTGAGCTAGCAGGTTTTCACCCAAGCTTTGTTTCACCCGAGTCTTTATTGGTAAATAGAATGACAGAGATTTAGTTAAAAACTACATTTGGTGGCAGGGGCAGGAAGTGGATTTGGTGAGACGCAAAGGTCCTGCCAGGCCACTGCCTGAGAAGTGGGCTGTTCCTGGCTGAAACAGCAGTAGATTCAGGTGCAGCCACTGTGCTGGCTGAAAAACAATCAAGCTGCTGTGATGCCAATGCAGATTACTAGCTGGTGTGCACCATCTGAGTTCCCTGTATACCAGTGCCTATATTTGGACACTACTAGCCGAGAGGCCATCAGTTGGCAAGGAAGTAACCCATTGACAGCATAGCCTAAAAGAAACACTAAATTTGGGGCTGGAGAGATGGCTCAGTAGCTAAGAGCAAAGGACTCAGGTTCCATTCCTAGTACCCACAAGGCAGATCACAACTGACTATAACTCCAGTCCTGGGTGATCTGTCTCCCTCTTCCAGCATCCATGGAGATGGCACACATGTGCATAGACAAATGGAGGCAAAAACACCTATATACATATAGAATTTAAAGTGAAACAGACACAGGAATAAAGAGAAAGAAATACTAAATGAGCACCAACAATCCCTCCTCTCATAGGACACTGACCCCAGTCTTGGTTTTTGTAGCTCTATTTTTGACTGGGTCTCTCTAACAGCCTGAAATTTGCTATGTAGCTCAGGCTGGCCTGGAGCTCAGCCTGCCTTGGCTGGGNGTAAAGGTATGGGATACCATGCCCAGCCTAGGGCCCTCCCTTAAGAAGGCCTAATCTTATGCCAAAAGGCAAAGGAAAAAGAGAATGTATTTAGTGCTGAGAGAAAATAAATTGACAACCTGCATACAGAGACAGAACTGGCTCAACATGGTTAACTCTTCCATAAGCATAATGGGTGTACAGGAGTCATTGGTCTACTGAGATTATCTAAAATTTCCCCACAAAAAAAAGATTGTTTAGTTTTGCCACTCTAAACTATAGACTCTAGAGTTAACATTTTTGGCTTCAAATTCTGACTCAGGCACTTACTGGAAATTATTTTGGTGTTGTTTTCCAATTAGTACTAACAACCACTAAATGTAGGGTACAGGGAAAATTGAAATTGATATAGAAAGCAATTAGATAGAGCTAGCATCTAGTATGTCTCCTTCAAGTTGTCTTGGAGCTGGGAGCCTACCTCAGTGGTAGAGTGCAATCTTAGTTTGTGTATTTCCTTAGGTTCAATTCCCACCACTGAAGAACTACAAGAAACAAAGCTCAACTCATATCTATTACTACCAATTATATTATTTGTACAGGTACTGTGAGTTTTAATTGTGCAAAATATCTATTCTAATATCAGCATTATGCTATAAAAATATACATCTGCAAAAACAGAAGTTGGTAAGAAGAAATTAATCCACACATTCTGGTGGCTTGACTTTTAAAATACTTACCTTATATATTGATCCATTATGTACTTGTTCTTAAAGAGACAGCTTACCTTATCTTTGATTTTGTCGGCTCTGGAATCCAAAGGCTGACTTTTGCTTTGTTCCTGATGACATTTTAGGTTTCCTCCACCTGAGCTTGTGCTTTGATTCTGCCCCATGGAACTTGAAGCAGGAGTGGATAGTACAGATGTATTGACACCAAGTACAGATGATGCACTGTTTCCATTAACTGACCCATTTATACCTTGAAAATAAACATGTTTATATGATGGAACATTATTTGGCCAGAACAAGGAATAGAATATTTGTGCATGTGTAATGTAGATCAAGCTCACAAACACTGTATTTTAAAAAAGACACTAAAAGTCACATATGATTCCTCTACATGAAAGATTCATAATGAATACTATAGAGACAAGGTACAAAAAACAGTGTGACGGGCAGGAAGGGGCAATTACTTAAAGGGTATAGAATTCTTGGAGATAAAATTTTAGTGTATGATATAGGGTGGCCATCATGTAACATTATGAACACATTAAATTCAACGGAATTATTCACTAGCATTAAACTGTGTGAATATCACTTAAATTAAACAAACATATTTAGAAAATAAATTACATGTAAGTATTGTCCGCTTAGAAACACTCAATTTAAAAGAGCAGTAGACAGGGCTGGAGAGATGGTTCAGCAGTTAAGAGCACTGGATGCTCTTCCAGAGGACCTGGTTTCAATTCCCAGCACCCACATGGCACCTCACAACTACCCATAACTCCAGTTCCAGGGTACCCGACACACTCATACAGATACATGAAGACAAAATGTACATAAAAGAGACAAACAAAACCAACAGGCTATCTAAAACACTGTAATTTCTAAATACTATCATAACAATACTTAGAAACTATAGAAATACTGATCATTTCAAAGAAGAGCACAGTAGTAGGATACTGGCTTGGACAAAACTAATACTTAAATTGAGAAGCAGCAGCATTCTATTGAGTTAGGTGTAAGGAGATAATGACATACAGAGGGAAGAGGAGTAGGATTAGGTTCAGATCCTGGCTAAACCACATCAGTGTATATTCAGTACTTCCTAGTGCAAGTATTTAACCTTGGCTTCAAATTCAGGAGATGTGTAATCTGATTATTATAAGGATCAAGCCAGATGATAAGGAAGCACCTAGCACAAGGCTGTAAAAGGGTCTTGAAAGCAAAGTCTGCTGCAAAGAGGCATCGGACAGAGGTTCTGGTCCTTTACTCATGTCACGTGAGTACCTTTTTCTGGACCATTTCGATTACTCTTTCCAGAAGTCCTTGAATGGAATGAAGAATCGTGATTCTGGGCTGGAGGAGCAAACATNGGTGGAATTCCCAGTAAGGGTGGAAAGAAGGGTGCTCCTGCACGAGTGTGAACGTCTGTGGTTCGCCACCATTCTGCACCTCAAAACCAAACAAAAAGAAACCAAAATAACTTTCAAATTCATCTAGTGATTATTTTCTACTATTCCAGACACAATGTTTCAAGTTTCTCCTGGGATAGAACTGCTCAAGTCACATAGTTCTGACCATTTTTTTCACTGTAAACAGGTAATTCGAACTTGTATAATCACCTCTTATTCCCGGGCCATTATTCAAGAATCTTCCCATAACAGTTTTCTAGATTCAAGCTACTAAAGAACACATTTTTCATAATTTAAAAACTGCCAAAAACTCAGAATATAAAAAGAAACATTTGACTTGATAACCTACACCATCTATTTACTAAGCCAAAAAGGAAAATAATTAAGTCCATATGAATCTATTTCAAGGCTTTAGATTTGAAGCTCACATCTGCAACCTCTTAAGATTTTCTTCTGATTATATGCAATGTAAATCTGGCTTTGACAAATCTGGTAGGTGGGTAATTAATATTATGAGATGAGTATCTCAAATGCATTTATGGATGAAATAATTCTGCAGCCAAATAAAAACAAAAATATAGAAAATTTAGTAATAAGCCTTTTTGGTTTTAGACTAAGAAATAAGTTCTCAAAGAATATTTTCAAAACAAATAATTTTTCATTAAAATGTTAGTTAGGCATAAGCCAGGTAGTAGTGGTGCATGTCTTTAACACCAGCACTCAGGAGACACAAGCAGGCAGATCTCTGAGTTCAAGGCCAGCTTGGTCTAAAGAGTGAGTTCTAGGACAGCCAGGGCTACATAGAGAAACCTTGTCTCAAAGAACCAAAAACCAAAACCAACCAACCAAACAAAAAAGGCTTATAAAGTTTCTAGCTTTAAAATTAATAAGGAAAAGCCAGGTGGTAGTGGTGCACACCTTTAAACTCCGCACTCAGGAGGCAGAGGCAGATGGATCTCTGTGGGTTCGAGGCCAGCCTGGTCTACAGAGCGAGTTCCAGGACAGGCTCCAAAGCTACACAGAGACACCCTGTCTCGAAAAACCAAAATAAATAAATAAATAAATATATAAAAATAAAGCTTGCATTTTCCTTTACACTTCTCATTAATTATAGATGACACAGGTTTTTTTTTTAATACATATCAAACAACTAAATTGGAAAAAATCATGGAATGCAATTCAGATATTCATTTTTTGTTGTTGTTGTTGTTGGTTTTTCGAGACAGGGTTTCTCTGTGTAGTTTTGGTGCCTGTCCTGGATCTCTCCCTGTAGACCAGGCTGGCATCGAACTCACAGAGATCCGCCTGGCTCTGCCTCCCGAGTGCTGGGATTAAAGGCGTGCGCCACCACCGCCCAGCTCAATTCAGATATTCAAAGAGTAGTTCTTCATTAAAACTCTCAGGGAGAAAAAGCCAATTTTTATAAAATACCTTTTTTTCAAGAAGAGTGAAAATTAAAAAGAACTTTAGAAGTTATCCAAAGAACAGTCTTGGATTGCCTCCTATCACATCCTGGACACAATCACCAACTGGAAAACCACTAAACGTCAAAGCAGGTTCTCCTTCATACCAGTCTCCTAAACAATATGCCATTAAGGTTTTGATTAGAATAAACACAGAAAATGAGAAGAAAACACCACAATACTATCAGAAGATTGTACTACAAGATCTTTAGAACGTCCTAGGAATATTCCTTCATTATATAAAGGTGACACTTGTTCAGCTGGGCNGTGGTAGCACACACCTTTAATCCCAGCACTCAGGAGGTAGAGGCAGGCGGATCTCTGTGAGTTTGAAGCCAGCCTGGACAGTGCACAGAGAAATCGAGAGTGTGTGTGTGTGTGTGTGTGTGTGTGTGTCTGTGTGTCTGTGTGTCTGTGTGTGTGTGTGTGTGTGTAATGTCCAAGGTCACTGACAGTCCCAGAGGTATCATGAATAGCATAGACAAAACACTGCAAAGGCCATTGTTGAAACTGCAGATGGAGTAGCTAGTGAATGGTACCCTGAATGCAAGGACTTTAGAAAAACTTTAGAAAAACATTCCAATTACTCAAATCAGTCACTCAACCACTATCTAGATTGCATTTAGATGGATAAAAGGAGGGTGTATTTTGGGGAGGCGCTATCTGCACAGACCATTCCTACAAGTAGGTTTGCAACTTAGGTGACAAAAACAGACTGCAGTTTCCCAGCAAGAATTGTTTGACTTACACTTCTGAAAGTCGTCTTAAGGTTGGATATAAAGATTTGGTAAACAACTAAGAAGTCAATAGAGTAGTCAAAGCATAAGATTTTATATGTGATAGATATAAAGTAGGCATTAGAGAAAAATAACAGGAACAATGTATGCTCACAGTAACAGGGCATCCCAGAGACAAACATACAAGATCAATTAGATAAAATAAAGAAAATTGCCTTTTCTGAAGATAAATCTCTGACATTATTTCACAGGAAATTACAACTTTTCAGTGAAAAGTTTACATAGCTTTCAAATTGAGGAAAATAAACAAATTTAGTCACAAGCTAACTTACTTATCAAATGGATGATATAAAATAAAGATAACATAAGTAGGTACAGGATGAAAGTCTAAGCAAATTCAAAATCCCTAAGAAACACTATAGCAGCCACAACAATCATCTCCAGGTGTGATGCTAATATTTTAGAGGATACCAGGAATCGAAATGTGATCATGCAGTACATTTCTTTGTAGGTTTCCTGCTCTTTGTTTTTTGGCACCAGGGTTTCACTGTTTAGCCCAGGCTGGTATCAAACTTGTGATCTTCTGCTTTCCAAGTACTAGAATTACAGTCATGTGCTTGCATGCCTGGCTCTGATATGGTAGAATTTAAAAACTACTCATACATGGAAAACAACCCAAAACTTCATAGAATTATAGCATTAAAATGTAAGCACCAAGAATTTTAAATATTTAAAAATGAATTTCATAAAATGCTATTCTAATATAAAAATGAAAATTTGATTATATTAATATCAATTTTAAAAGTTTACATTTGCTGTTTGAATGAGAAATACTTCAGATGTAAATAAACTTTATAAAAAATTACACCTTACTTAAAAAATTGCTANTATCTTCTTGTGATTTCCTTGTGTTTATGAGAAACGTTTTTCCTAAAGTGGCCCTTTGGTTACCCTTCTGAATGACAGAGAATTTAAATATTTAAATTATTGCACCAAAGTGTTATTTAAACAAAGTGGTTTCTTTAAAATCAGTCATGATCTCTACCCATTTGGTAAAGAAGTACACACACATATGCATGCTTTTATTACTAGTCCTTCTGCTTATAATTATCTGTCTCTAGTAAGCCATAAAATACATTGTACTGGTGTGTCCCTGCATAACCAGTCTCCTGTACAGAACATAATCGGTGAAATGTGTGAGCACCTTATCTAGATTCAAGAATTATGTTGTTTGTTTATGTAGGATGTTCTTAAATATTTTTCATTTATTTGTTGTGTGTGTGTGTGCATGTTCATTCACATGTATGTACATGAATGTCACAGTGCATGTAGAGGTCAGAGGGAACTAGAGGGAATGGGTTCTCTCCTTGCATCATGTGTGTCCCATGAACTGAACTCAGGTCCTAAGGTTTGGCAATAAGCACCTTTTCCCATGAGCTGACTCATTGGTCTTAAGACTGGTTTTTACATATTGGAGATACCANCATTATTAAAGCCCATACAAGTTATTTTTTAATACTCATTGACCATCTTAACAGTATTTGATTTTAGTACAATATACTATAGTTTAGAAATGTTCAAAAGTAGTACTATAATAAATTACCACAAAACAATAAAAGTACTGAAGATATCTAACTACTTATATTGCTGTTAACTATTTAGATTTTAATTTAGACATCTATTTCAGGAGTTAGCTGCTGAAATCTGATACTACAGAACCATGTTAGAAACAGAGTAAAGCAGGCATGGTGCTCAAAGGCAGAGGCAGGTAGATCTCCACAAGTTTGAGGCCANCCTGATCTACCTAGGAGAGTTTCAGGCGAGCCANGGCTACATAGTGAGACTGTCTAGAATGATGTTTTTAAAGTCCCTATTAACATATTAAAGGAAATATTTGGACTTGGTCAACACTGTCTACTCACAAAGTTTTCCCACCATCCCCCTTCTCCAAGACAATGAAATTAAATAATGTGACTCAAGAAATAGTACTTGAAATCCAAATATAACCATTGGTGTTTTCTGTCTTTCAAAAGATAGTTGATTCTTTTTAAAGAACCAGTAGATACTTAAAGTGGGCAGGAAAAAAATAGCTATAGTTAGCCATTCTAGACTAACTAACTATATGTGCCAAACATTGCAGACCGCACTAGACATGCTTGTCTACTGGAATCTTCACACAGCGCTAGAAATCGGGGAATTTAATGGTTTTCAGTTTACAAGGATGAGAGGTCAGAGATTTGTCCAAGGACAGATTTAAATTTAGGTCAATTTCTACCTAGAACTAAGCTCTGCTGTTTTAAATACTGTTCCAGTAAACCAAGCTTCTTTAATAAAACTGAACTTATAATGCGCAGTGATTAATGTTAAGCTTGGACTTTCAAGAAAATTTGTGTGAATTCAGCTACTGTGTGACCACCATCTACAGAATTCCATGTCACACTGGCCCTGACCAGGCATATGTGCCAACTGCATAACTGCTGTGGAAACATGCATTCCAAACATGCTTTGGAAACAGTTTTAAACAAGAAAAAGTATAGAAATTTAAGATTTCGCCTCATCTTCCCAAAAAAGGAGAGAAAAATAAAAACCTAAAATAGTTGTTAGAAAAGCTAAACTTGAGGTTCAGTAAATTTTTCCCAGTGCTGGGTATCTAACCTAAGGACTCATACATGCGAGGCAAGTAAGTAANCTACCACAGAGCACATTTCAAGCCAAGTTAAATGCTTAATTTAAATATTAGATAAAGGGACTGAGGAAATAGTTTAGTTGGTAAAGCACTTGCCACAAGAGCATGAGAACCAGAGAGCAATCCCATGTAGCAAGTGTAAAAAGCCAAGCACACATCTGGGAACAGAAACAGAGACGCGGAGCTAGCTGGCTTGCCAGACTAGTGAACCAGTAAGCTCCAACTTCAATGAAAAGACCCTGTCTCAAAAGTTAAGGAGTAGAGTGATTGGGGAGGACACCTGACTTCAACCTCTGGCCTTCCACAAAGACGTTCCCACATGTATACCCAGCACATAGCACATACATACACACAGAGAGACACATTAACATGTACACACATACGTGCACCACACACACACACACACACACACACACAGAGCCCCCCCACAAAGAAAACCAAAGCTGAGAAAAATTAAAACTGTACACTCACATTTTTATACATATAATACTTTGGTAAAAAGCACCATAAACACTTGCCTTAAATATTCTGTTCTATGACAAGTGTTAATTATGTAGGCAAACACCTGATGAATACCTATCTAACTGCTATATCCCCTTACACACATAGTGAGTTTTATTTTACTGTATGTGATAAAATTGAGCCAATTCTTGCCCACGAATCTAATATACTATGCTTTGCTGTTCAATTTAATAAACACATTACTGTTTGAGCATTTGCAGGCTTTCCTCCTTTCCTTGAACACCACAGTAGATGTTTACCTGGAAAAGATGTTAGTTGGGGATGTGCGGCTAAGGCTGTGGGTGTACCAAGTGTCCCCAAACCACCAAATTCTGAATGCCCTGAGCTGGCTGAATGTAGACCAAAGACTGGGTGGCTGACCATTGGGAAGGCACTCGACACTGTGGACAGGTTAAACGGCTGATCCCCAGCTGGTCTGAATAAATGTCCTGGGAGGGGAAAAAAACACACTTAAAGTTGTTTAGATAAAACAGATGAGATTTACCTGATTTCAGCATTCATGAGGTTTACAACAATAATTATGTATTAAATTTTTATTTTATTTTCTTCTGTAATTTCTACTCTTCAAACCCTACAAAATGTTTCTAGAAACACAAAAGCATTGTAAGATTAATCAAAATGACTAGAAGACCCTTAGTATTTTGAATTTCCGATTTTAGAACACATGCCAAGTAACTTGCATATCTGACCTGAGGAAATCAAGCTGGCTTTTTGCNAATACATGTGCACTGATGTGACATCACATTCTTTAGTTCTTGAGAAAAATAAGAACATCCTATGAATCTAACCCTGAAAACCAATGAAACAGATCCCAACTCTATTGCCATTCACCATTCAAATGATGAGACTCGATGCAAAGAGACGCGGTTGTCATGGGCACAACCAAAGCTCTGCTGCCTGTTTAACGTTTTGTTGGGAAGAGCATCCTCATTCCCCGAAGGCAGCTTATGCCACTGTAGTCAAACAGTGCCAAGAACAGCACAGTTAACACACTTCCTATGGCATTTCTAAATGGATTCAAAAATACATTGGTAGTCGGCTGCAGAACAAGAAGAAAAATCTTTCCTTTACTTACAGGAAATAATTAAGACACTTAGGCTTCCTACTATGAAAACAGGATATTATTCTATTCTGAAATACTATGAAAACAGCCTAGTATTCTAGTGTCTTTAAAGAATTTACTTTGAATGGTAGGGCACACTTTTAATTCCAGTACTCAGGAGGCAGAGGTAGGAAAATACAGCATGGTCTGTAGAGTGAGTTCCAGACCAGCCAGGACTTACATAATGAGATCTGGCCTCACACAAAAAAAANTTTTTACTTTGAATATGAAGACAGTGATGCACACCTGTAACCCAGCACTCAGAAGGTCAANGTGGGAAGATTCAAAGTTCTAGGCCAGCCTGGGCTGCATAAGGAGGTCAAGCCTAGCCTTTGCTAATTACTGAAACTGACTTAAACACATGGAGGAAAGAAACAAGGGCTGGAGATGACATAGTCTAACCGTCGCCAAGGGCTTGCCCCAGAGGAGAATCCTGGTACTGCAGAGAAAAAGTCCATCAGTTTGTGAATAAAACTGTAGTCCAGTTTTTAAACAGAGGAAGATCCACATATTATCTCTGCTAATTTTACACAGTATGTCTGAAGTACATGAAAAAGTAAGTTATAAATGAGAATACCTTTGCTTATCATTTAGCTGCCTATCAAATGTTATCTCTATTTTTCTGGTCCTTAAGAAAACAAGACCTGTATAGACTGATTAAAAACCTTATGCTTTTAAGTGATATAATGCTAATATCTTTTTTAAAATAAGAGTATTCAAATGGGTTGCATTGAGTATATCTTTGATAGGAAGAAGTTTGGATTCAAGGGGGTGCTCCTCTGAAGTGAAGCAGTAACTCCTCTCACAGGGAAAGTCTCCAGAGGGTCTTAAAAGGACAGTGCACAAAAATCTCTGAGACTAGAGAACAAGGAAAGGACACAATGTTTTTTGGTTTGTTGTTGGCTTATTTTGTTGTTGTTATTTTAAGACAGGGTTTCCCTATGTAGCCCTGTCTAGCTTGGAACTTGATATGTAGACCAGGCTGGCCTCCAACTTAGATCTGCCTGCCTCTAGCTCTTGAGTACTGGGATTGAAGGCGTGGCTCCATGCCTGGCAAAAGGTACAATCTTGTGTGTCCATTCTAATCAGTCAATCTGTTTTGTTCTTTCAAGCCAGAATAGAAAATTGGTGAATTTTTAAAAATCTGAATGTACTTTTCAATTATTAGGGATTCTTGATATTACCATTGAAGCCAAGGTCAGATAAAACAGGGACAAATACAGTTATCTAAACCATCACTATCTCTGAGTCTCATAAATTTAACCAACTTCTTGATTCAGTTGTACTAATCAAACATTTTATTTAACATACAATATATGTACTTCCTTCTCTGCCTATGTTTCTAACANATGAGGTAAACTAATAGTCCTTTATTACTTACATAGGAGTAAACACATGAGACATGTGCCTTTGTCTATGTGTGTCTGAGTGTGTGGGGGTGTGTGGGAGAGCATGTGGATCCTAGAGGTCAACCTTAGGGTCATCATTCTCAGGTTCCTAAATATAAAACAACATTACTGGAATATCAGAAAATCCTACTTTG
>LZPO01088766.1:0-18169 GCA_001675575.1 Neotoma lepida | reverse complement strand
TAGTTAACAGATAGACAGGTATAAAAGCCAGGTTAGACCAGAAGGCACGCTCTTTGCTCCGCTTCGCTCCTGGGAAGTAGAAGCAGTGTTGGTGAGTGGTGGCTTGCTCCTAATTCCTCTGATCTCTGTCAGATTTTCACCCTTATTTCTTGTTCCACGTGTTTATTAATAAGACTAGTTAGAAGTTCTTCTTACAGAAAAAACAGCAGTTGTGCTTGTGAGCTCATGTGATGAGAGTGCATTGGAGCGACCACTAAACTGACTTGTGATATGGTTGATGGCAGCCTCAGAGCTCCTGACACTCCACACTTCAGCCACCATTTAGCGAAGTCGATGGTCTAGATGTTGGCAGGTCTGGTAGGTGTGTAATACTATCTCATTCTGATTTATATCTCCTTGACTCTGTATAGGATGTGAACGTGTTACATATCTTCAATTAGCAGCAGCACACCTTGGTGACCTGCCTGGTGAGGTATTCCACCTCTCATTCACCAGCTTCTTCTTTCCCCTGTTGTTGTTGAGTTCTCAGAAACTCCCTGTACGTTTTGACAATAGTCCTTTGTCACGGAGAGGTTTCAACTCTGTCATGGAGCATGCCTCCCACTTTACATTTTTTTGCTCTTTATATTGTAGGAATGTCTCATTACTATCTGGGATCCAGAATTTTTTTGTTTAATTCAAAATTTAAAACTATTTTAAAAGTAGTGATAATCTACTATTTTACATTTATTGAATTTCCTTATTCATTTGCTTGATCTTGGCAATATTTTCATGTTTATTTCCTCGTAGTCTTCTATGAGGGAATTAATGGAGTTATCTTTACTTATTCAGTATGTTTCCTTACTAAGTTCTTCAGTATGTCCTTTGCTTAGCTCCCTGTGTCTTCTATTTTTCAGGGAAACACAGCATGCTAAGGCTCTCACAGTGCATGCTGGGAAACCATATCACCTAGACTCCCCGCTGTGAGCTCCTGGGTAGTCACAACAAGGAAAACCTCCTACCTATTCTTGCAGACAAAGAGTCTAAGTTAAGAATCACTCCGAGCAGTGGGCTGCATAGTACAATTCCTTGTTTGGTTTGGGATTTCTGCAGTGCATCTTTTAGATACCATCTTTACAATTCTGCCATGTGTAGTTAACTATGGAAAGCATGACATTAAACACCTGTCTCTCNTTCCTCCCAGACAACGCAGGAAGACAGTCTGCTGTTGCCAGCTAGGCGGTTCTGCCAGGATTTTAACCCTTCCTGAGTTTTACTCAGTCCCCAGTTACATATTAGCTATTCTACTTTGCAAGGAATGATTATTTAAATGTACCTACATTTTTCTCAAAATCTGTTTTTGTCATTTCTTCTGGCCTTGGCCACACCACCTAGGTTTACATCACTTTTTTCTGAAATATATCCTGTAGTATACCTTTCTTAAATGCAGTCACTGAATCTAAGCTTTCCCAGTCTCTGTTTATCTGAAAAGTACTTGATTTTGCTTTCACTCTTAGTGAATTATCAATTCCAATTAGAAAATTACATGTATTTTATATTTAAATAGCATATCATTGCCTTCCTTTATTTTTCTTAATATAATAATTATTATACTTATTATATTAATGCTTATTATAATATAATAAAATTGTTATTATATAATATTTATAATATTATAAGTCTTAATGTTATAATAAGTATAATATTATTATAATAAGAAATTATACTTTTTAGTATAATTTTTTTTCTTTCAGTTGATTCTCAGTATGGTATAATTTCCATGTCAGGTTTAAAGCTTCCAAGAGTTATTTTTAATGTTGTTCAACATTATTTTAATTACTGAATATTACATATTCTTGAATTGTGGAAGGTTATTTCAAATGTTCACTTTACGCAAATTTCTCTGTTATAACCTGTTATTTCTAGAGTGTGTATTCTAAATTATGTGTTTTCTGTGACATTTAGTTTTCTTTTTCTCCTCATCATGGTTCTCTCTGATTTTCTGAGTACCTTTCTTTATTTTTCAGTTGCCTGTTTTTGTTTTTGTTTTCAGGAATTTCTAACTTACCACCTTTAATTACAAAAATCCCAGTCATCATATAGAAATTGTAGTTAACTGTCTTTCAAACAGGCCTCATTTACTCGCTCATATCTGTTCTTTTAAATCATTTAATTTTGTTATGATAATGTTGTAATTATCAGGTTTCTCTATGCTCCTTTGTGGCAATTCTATTCTTGGCTCAGACACTTGGTCAAAATAAAGATTAAATACACTAGCCAGTGATTTAAATATGATGTTTAGAGCTAAAAGTTGGCTGGATATATGATGTAGACATTTATCTAGTCTGTATACTGAGGAGGTTTAGATGAAAGGCTTGCATGGAATTCATCTGTTTTTTTCAGCCTCTTTTAAGCTCCATGAACTGAAGTATTAATGACCTATCCAAGAAACTTAACTCTTGGTTTTGCTGAATCATGGCTTCTCATGGATGTCTCAGTAGTTCATGGTTTACAGGCAAAACTTGTGCTTTGTGTAACTAAGAAAAAAGACTGGAAGCTACTCCTGGAAACCACAGTTCTTCATCTCTCCCACTGACTTAATCCTTGTCTTTTATTAACCCCTTACAGAGCATACCTTGTGGATTCTCAGTATTTTCCATTATAAGGACATATGCAATTGGTACTCTGAGCAGAGTACTTGAAGTAGCACCTAGTTTATTATTAAGTAAATGGATAAAGTTTTGTTTAAGAAAAAAAGAAAATGAGGTCAAGGAATTATGAAGAACTTCTTATACTAGGGTAGCATGTGTTTGAATGGGGATGTGATCACTAACAGCAAGGCAAGTGTATCAGCCTGAAGGTGCTTAGAGTGGAGACGAGAGGAAGTGTTAAAAAGATAGAAGAGAAATTCAGAAAAAAAGGAACTTCAGCTAAGAGTTCAGTGAATTAGCTGCTTTGGGCAAAAGTTAGAATAACAGAAAAGCTTGAAGCCTTTGGTAAGCCAAGTTACCACCCCTGATTCTATCCAGTGTAAGAAAAGCTGAGAGCAGTATAGCATTTCGTTGGATAAAATATCACTCGAGGTAACTGAGAATCACTTAAAAGATCTCTGGTTCTGGATCTCACAGTGGAGTGTTGATGGTCATTTTCAGAGTTCACACACTTGACCTTGGCAGAAATGTGGACACGAACCAGTTGAGTTACTTGAAGCCAAAGTCTGCGTGTCTTTGATAGAATAGTCAACTTTAACTTCAAAGGAAAAAATTGAAGGTGCTAAAATATTGAAAAAGTAGACACCTTCAGAATGGCTATATAATCATAATATATACTCCAAACTTAAACATTTTGTCCAAGGAAAAATTGATGCAATAACTTGAGCTCTAAATTATCAGGATTTGTGTATAGCTCCCCTGTTAGGAGGGTAAGAATAGCTGAGAAAGGCTGACCAGTTGTATTAGTCATGGTGAATGGAACTGACAGAATGTATGTATGTGTGTGTGTGTGTGTGTGTGTGTGTGTGTGTGTGTGTACACATATGTGTGTATGTATGTATATGTGTATGTGTATATGGGATTCATTGGAATGACTTACAGGCTGTGGTCCTGCTAGTCCAACAATGGCTATCTGACAACAGAAATTCTAAGAACCCAGTAGTTGTTCCACAAGGCTAGATGACTCAGGTGGTCTTCAGCATATTCCGGAATCCTGAATAAGTAGGCTTGAATGCCAGTGAAGGAATGGACCTGCCACCAAGAGTGAAGGCAAGAAGGCAAAGAGAGGAATCTTCCTTCTTTCAAGTCTTTTGTGTAGGATGCCACCAGAAGGTGTGGCCAGATTACAAGTATATCTTCCCACCTCAAAATATCTGGATTAAAATCGGGTCTTCCTTTTTCAAATGACTTAATTATGAAAAAACCCCTCACAGGTATACCCAGAAACTTGGGTTTTAGTTGGTTCCAGATGTGGTCAAGTTAACAACCAAGAATAGTAGTCACACCAGTGATCTACAAACTGAACTCCTCCTGATAGGTTGAATTACAAGGAAAAACTATTCAGAAGAAGGGGAACACAAAGAATGAAAGAGATGGCATGGAGACATAGCACAGGAGGTAAAGAAGCACTTGCCATGTAAGTACGAGGAAGTGAGTTCACATACTCAGAACCCATAGAAAGCCACACGCAGTAGCCCATGTCCGTAATCCCACAGCTTCTACAGGTGGAAACAGGAAAATCCCAGGAAGTTTTGGGCTACCTAGGATGGNAAATGCAGCAGAGGGCAAGAGACTGTTCCAAACAAGGTAGAAAGCAAGGACCAACACTCAAAATTGTCCTCTGCCCTCCACATTTTGGCTCCCCAGAATGAAATAGAGGGGGAGAGAGAGAGAGGGAGAGACAATTTTAAAAAAAAACAATGAATAGGATGAAAAATACCTTTTGTATATTAAGTGGGATAAGAGTATTTAGGTGGCTAACTTAAAATTTGATGAAAAAGAAAAAAAATAAAGGAAGTAGCTAGTATATTTTTAATAGCTTGGTGTAAAGAATATGTTGTTCAGTCCCTTGATTAACTTTTTAAATTGTAAATATACATATACATATATATCCCAAAGTATGGTGAACTTATCAAAATTACAAAGCTTTTTGTTTCTTAAATGTGTGCATGTGGTATTGCATGTACATATTCACATGCACATGCTTGTATGCTTGCAAGCAAAAGCAAGTGCCAATGCATGCATATGGAGGTCAGAAGTCAGAGAACAACTTGCAAAGTTCTCTCCTTCTTCCATGTAAGTCTCCATAGAGTAAATAAATGTAATAAAAATTAAAATGTTAAGGAGAGGGTTCATGGTGCAAATAAAAAGCATTTGCCTGACATGTAAGAAGACCATGAGTTCTACTACCAGCAACAATCAAACAAAATCATATGAAACAGGACAAAAGAAAAATAGTAAAGGGAAAAAGGTATAAAAGAACTATAATAAGTATTAATTAAATAATAGAAGTGGAAGACAATACTTCATGGTGTTCTCAAGGTGAAGATGGAGTTACAGTCCAGTATGTAACCTGAAGCTATCTGCATTCATGTGAATGACGTTATGGGTGTGACTAAGACTTATCTCTGGAGTTGGCCTGCCCTAGTTCATCTTGTACTGTCATACTTAAACCTACTAATGAAGTAGAAAAATAATAGTGTCATAATGCTATGGGGACTTGGGAATTCTCAATGGCTAAAAAAATGGATACTGTGATTCTAAGCAGAAATCTGTATCCAAAACTGTCTATGGACATTGTGTCAATCCTACAGGAATATGAATGGGATGTCTGTGACATCTTGATTGGCAGGTTGGCCAGAGAGTGGGCAGAAAATTCTTTCTTTACTCAAACTCTTACTGGTAGATAAAGGCAGGGTGTGTCTCTAATATCAAGAGGCCAGAATGAGACATCTTCCCAGTGTTTTCAGGATCTTGTTTCTACAAAGAAAGAATCTAACAGGTGTAAGATGGTATCTCAGAGTCATTTTGATTTGCATTTCCCTGATGATTAAGGATGTTGAGCAATTCCTTAAATGTCTTTCAGCCATTTGAGATTCTTCTGTTGAGAATTCTCTGTTTAACTCTGTAGACCATTTTTTTTTTAATTGGATTGTTCGGTATTTTGATGCCTAGTTTCTTGAATTCTTTATATATTTTGGAGATTAGCCCTCTGTCAGACATTGATGAAGATCTTTTCCCATTCTGTAGGCTGTAGTTTTGTCTTATTTACTATGCCCTTTGCCTTACAGAAGTTTCTCAGTTTCAGGAGGTCCCATTTATTAATTGTTGCTCTCAATGTCGGTGCTACTGGTGTTATATTTAGGAAGTGGTCTCCTGTGCCAATGCATTCAATACTACTTCCTACTTTCTCTTCTATCAGGTACAGTGTAACTGGTTTTATATTGAAGTCTTTGATTCTCCTGGACTTCAGTTTTGTGCGTGGCAATAGATATGGATCTATTTGCAATCTTCTACATGTTGACATCCATTTATGCCAGCACCATTTTTTGAAGACGCTTTCTTTTTTACCATTGTATAGTTTTGGCTTCTTTGTCAAATATCAGGTATTCATAGGTATGTGGGTTAATGTCAGGGTCTTCAATTCAATTCCATTGGTCCACATGTCAGTTTTTATGCCAATACCAAGCTGTTTTTATTACTATATCTTGAGGTCAGGGATAGTGGTACCTCCAGAGGTGGCTTTACTGTACAAGATTCTTTTAGCTATCCTGGAGTTTTGTTTTTCCATATGAAGTTAAATATTGTTCTTTTGAGATCTGTGAAGAATTGTGTTGGGATTTTGATGGGGATTGCATTGCATCTGTAGATTGCTTTTGGTAAGATTGCCGTTTTTACTATGTTAATCTTATCTCTTCATGAGCATGGGAGATCTTTCCATTTTCTGATATCTTCTTCAATTTCTTTCTTCAGAGACTTAAAGTTCTTGTCATACAGGTCTTTCACTTGCTTAGTTAGAGCTACCCCAAGTTATTTTATATTATTTGTGGCTATTGTGAAAAGTGATGTTTCTCTGATTTCTTTCTCAGCCCTTTTATTATTTGTATATAGTAGAGCTACTGATTTTTTTTTTTTAGTTAATCTTGTATCTTGCCACATTACTGAAGGTATTTATCAGCTATAGGAGTTCCCTGGTAGAATTTTTGGTGTCACTTATATATACTATCAGCCTAGTATAAACTCTGTTGTACAGATATTAGTGGTAACTCTATTGAATATTTATAATGAGAAGGAATAATCTAAACACAGTAAATTATAAAATGTAAATTCTGAGGAGAAAGACAGTACCAGGAAGTAGAATGGAGCTAAGTCCTGTGGTCAAGGAGATAAGTGGACTAAGACAAGGAATAAAGAGAGTGGTGACCTCAAGGCAAGATCCCACCCAGCTAAGTTTCCAACTTGTGGAAAGGAACTAAAGAAAAACTTAGAGCTGGGTGTGGTAAGGCACACCCTTAATCCTAGCACTCAGAAGGCAAAGGCTGGCAGATCTGTGAGTTTGAAGCCAGACTGGTCTATAGAGCAAGTTTCAGGGCAGCCAAGCTTAGGCAGTGAAAGACAGAAAGCTGGTGAAGATATAATTGAATGAGGGGGTCATGTTCCAACCCCAGCAAGCAGTAGAACTTAGCAGCTTCAGCCACGTGGTTCTGGGTATAGAGTTAAGGATAGACAAAAGGAGTTATGGAATAAAGCCAATTTATTAAACAATAAAGGCCTGTTTCAGAGGTGTCTCTGAATGGAGGCCTAGTAAAGAGGCCATTTTGTGAAGTTGTTAAGTTGGAGCCTGAATTGCCTTGGAGAACCCAAGATGTTAGAGATGCCAGAGTCATGGGTTATCTACCAAAGAGAGCTGTTAACAGGGATTGGAATCAGCCCAAGAAAAGTAAGTGTGTTGCAGTCAGCAAAGCAGGATGGAGTTGGAGATCTGAAGAGCGTTTCAACAGCAGACATGAAGATACAGAGATTGGAGTTTGCTCAGCTGATTTTTGGTCTTGCTTTGGTCCAGTATTTCCTCACTATGCTCCCTTCCCTATGTTTTGGAATGGTAATGTATATCCTGTGCCATTATATGTTGGAAGTATGTCTTTTGATTTTGATTTTATAGGGGATTATAGTTAAGAGACTGCATGAATCTCAGAAAAGACCTTGAACTTTGGACTTTTAAATAAGTATTGCTGAGACTGTGATAGACTATGGGAACTTTTGAAGTTGGACTAAATGCATTTTGTATTATGATATTGTTACAAGCTTATGTGGGCCAGGGAGTGGAATGAGGTAGTTTGAATGCAACTGGCCCTCATAATTGCATAGGCAGTGGCTCTATCAGGAGGTGTGGCTTTGTTGGAGTGGATATGGCCTTGTTGGAGGAAATGTGTCGCTGTGGAGGTAAGCTTTGAGGTTTCTTATCCTCAGAATACTGCCCAGTGAGTGTCTCAGTCATCTTCCTGTGGCCTTCATATCAAGATGTATCCAGTACCATGTCTGTCTGCATGCTGCCATGTTCCCCTAAATGATGATAATGGACTGAACCTCTGAAACTGTAAGTGAGCCACCCCAATTAAATGTCTTCTTTATAATAATTGCAGTATTCTTGCTGTCCCTTCACAGCAGTAGAAACCCTAACAAAGACAAGCAACTCTCACAAACTTACAACTGACTCCACATAAATAGTGTAATTGTATAAATAAAGTTGTAAGACATGCCCACTGTAGCTCTATTTTATGAAGATTATTATTATCTAATCTTCTTGAAGTTTAGTATTTTGAGACTTTTTACAATGGGTTTTACATATTTACTTCTAGGTTCTGTAAGAGCCAAAGTCAACCTGTAAGCCCTACCTTCCCAAGGACCAGGTAACTTTCTGGAGTGCTGGGAGTTATAGTTCTTGGAAAATAACCAAGCCACATGGAAGACACAGTGGCTGTATGGTTTTGTCTNTGAAAAGCCCCTAAATCACATTTTGATTCCCAAGAGTGGACCTGACTAGAGTCCCTCCTGGTCAGTATTTAATTAAAGCTTGCTTCAATTTGGCTCAAAATTGTGGAAGTGGTTTTTCTCTCCCAAATCTCAAGATTAACAGTTCCAGCTTTAGTGGGGCTTTTGTGTGAAGCTTCCTGTGCAGCTAGGGAAACCGGGTTGTGTGTGTGTGTGTGTGTGTGTGTGTGTGTGTGTGTGTGTGTGTGTGTGAGGGGGGGTGGCACTTCTCGAAAATAGTCTGTGTTGGTCTTCATAAGTTTACCTAAGGGACTGTACTCCAGAGGACAACATTTTATGTTTAATTTTAATTTGAAAATGGACAATCTTTTACATTTAAATTTAGTTTGAAAATGTTCCGTGTTAAGATGGAAAGCATGTCAAGAATGCTTTAGGTCAATGAGCTGCAACAGTAGAAACTTTCAAAGGTTTGTCTCTTAGCTTCTATACAGTTAAGCACAAGCAATCAAGTGAAGAGAAAGCTCCCAGAGTGGGTGAGAATCTTTTTCAGATATGCATCTGACAGAAGATTATTATCCAGACTATATATTAAAAATTTGTCAAGACATAAAGAGTAAAAAAACAAAACAAATGGCCCACTCAAAAACTGGGCTATGAATATAGCCAGAAAGTTCTCAAACGAGGAAATAAAATGACTAAGAAATTTCTTAAAAGATATTTGTCATGCTAAACAATTAGGGAAATTAAAATCAAACCAACTTTAAGATTTCATCTTACCCAGTCTTTTTTTTATTAAGAAAATTTTCCCTTCATTTTACACATCAATCAAAGATCCTCCCCTTTCCTCTTCNCCCTATCCCCACCACCACCACCACAGGAAGGCAAGGCCCATCCAGTAGAGGTAAGTCCAAGCACCTCCCCCTGCCTCAAGGCTGCACGAGGTGTCCCCTTACCCAGCCTTAATGGAAAGGATATGGGAAAACAGGAACCCTCATTCTCTGTTAATGGGATTGTAAATTGGTGTAGCTACTCTGCAAAACAGTATGAGGAATTCTCAAAAGCTAAAAGTAAATCTACCATATGACCCACCTGTCCTACCCCTTGGCATATGCCCAAAGGACTCGACATGCTATTCTGTAGATACTTCTTCAGCAATGTTCATTGCTGCTCTAATTACAATACTAGGAAATAGGAATGAAATTGAAAATGTGGTACACATACATTGTGGAATATTTTTCAGTTGTAGGAAAAAGTGAAATTCACAGGTAAGTGGATGGAAACAAAAAATATTAAATTGAGTGAGATAAACCAGACCCAGAAATGAAACAAATGTCACATGTTCTTTCTCACCTGTGATCCCTAGCTCCAAAATTTCAGGTGTGAACATATAATTTAGAATAACCACAGAAACCAGGAAATTAAAGAAAGACCATAGGGGTGGGGGATCCCTAAGAGAGGTCTAGCAGGACACGAATGATATTAAGGGAAAAACAGAGACAGAGGGAGGCACTAACTGGGGGAGGGAGATAACACAGAAAGACAAGGAGAGAGGAGAGATAAATAACACTAAGAATGTTTTACATAGCTTAAGGAAACACGTTCTTTTATATTTAAATTTAATATTACATATAGTACATATAAGATTAAAGCTAGGTGTTGCCTGAAAGCCTTTTCCCTGAGTACTAGCTTTCATGGTACCAAATGGTGCTACGTACGTAAGCTGCCAGTCGGGGAAGTAATCAGTAGACCTACCCAACTGTGATGCCTATGAACAACAACAATGTCCAGCATGGTACGATATCCCTAAAGGTACAATAGTGGCGCTTTAATCTTGGTGGTATCTAAAGCTGTCTAATTGTCCTTAAGTCCCACTTAACAGGAGGGAAATCTTGCCTGCTACTAGAAACTTAGCAAACTTCTGGGACTACTAAGGTCATAGATCTTGGAGGAGAACCTGTTACTGTCACTTTAGTAGAACAGCATAAATGCTAACTGTCTCGCAAATAAGTTTGGTTATACCTGTAGATAAGGGTAGCTCTCTCCCTTTATCCAAGAAGGTCCTCTTCTCAGTAGACAGAGAACACTACAGGAAAGTCAAACTGGTCAAGCTTCAGAGAACAACTGCCTATGGAGTGTCCGACCCACTGACACAATTACAACACAACTTCTACATGGCAGGCTCAGAGAACATCAAGGAAGAGAGAACGAAAGAGACTGCAAGAGCCAGAGGATCGGGCAATCTACTGTGAGACTGTGTCTCCTAGAAATGGGAGGAAAAGTTTCACTAGTGATATGTTAAAATCTCAACAATATGACTGCTTAAGCAAGACTTAATGACAACACCTATAGACATGCTAATATGGAGGACAAAAATCTCAAGAGGCCCCACACCTGGACAAAGAACTATAGGCAACTAACTACCACTGAGATAGGGAAAAATCAGTTTTCCCCAAGGATGAGCTTCCTAATTATCCCATATAAAGTGGTCAGTCCTAAAATCATATACAAATAAGCAACTCAAAAGGATGTTTTTATGTATTTATAAATATATGCAGCAAGGAAAATGGAGGCTAGGAATCACAGGAAATGGAGGTCATAAATTTGAGAAAGAGTAGGTAGTGGTCATTGGAAAGATTAGGAAGGAAGTAGGAAAGGGGGAAAGTGTTGTAACTGTGTTTTAATTCAAATATAAAGGTTATTAAGAAAAGGAAAGTTTGTTTTTACCTAGGAACACTAGAAACCTTGAAAAAATCTATCAGCCTTAACCTTATAGGAACTCTGGAACACACTAATCCATGTTTAACTAGGAGAAAGACCATGAAACAATATAGAAAGGGTTTTAACATCTTTGCCACACCCAAGATGCTGGGACAGTGTTGAAAACAGATATGTAATGAAGACCTCAGAGCAAGAGCTGGTGACGGAGAATAGAAGAGATTTTGAAAATTATTATCACAAAGATAAGTAGATGAGATGAAAAACATGGAATGTGCTTGATGTAATTATTTTTCAATATGTACATATATCAAAATATCACAATGTATTCCATAAAGTCATGCAATAAAAGCAGGGACAATATATTATTTATTAATTTTATAAAAATGTGGTCACAAAGAGAAACATGTTGTATTATTGCATATAATATATTATATCCAATATAATATACAAATTGAAAGGGATAGAAGCAGATTGTCTTCACCCAAAGCAGATGGGAATACATTATGGGGTGATAAAAATAGACTTTTCCAAAATAACTGTGGTTATGGACACATATCTGTGTATAATCAAAATCTAATTTTATTACTTATTTTTAACTATATGGTTGGGTATGTACATGTGGGTGCAGGTGTCCAAGGAGGCCTGGGCATCAGATCCCTTCTGGTGTAGGAGCTACATAGATGCTGGGAACCAAACTTGGGTCTCCTGCAAGAGCAGTACCCACCCTTAACCACTGAACCTTCTCTATAGCCCCTAAAAGCAATTGAATCATATTTTTAATTAGGTAAGATGTTTGGTATATGAATTATGTTTCAATTTATTTTTTACTTTGTTAAAAAATAAATTATTGAACCAATGAACTAAATGAGCAAATAAAAAAACTTATCTTAGAATGTTTGGCATTTAACATTTGAAATGAGATAGTTTTAAGGAAGAATGTTATAGAGAACAAGTAAGTTTCAATGATGGATCCTGATTCAATGGTAATTGTAATAGAAAGAGAAATGTCGATGTAGATGAGCTGAATCACTTTGTTCATTAATACTGTTTAAAATAGAAAGTGTCTGTAAGATTGCACTTATTCAATCTCCGTATACAAACTTGTTCAATCTAAAAGAACAAAAGTACTTGCAGAAAGTGAATCTTGGGGAGGGAGTGGCACTTCCTAATCTTCAGAGGAATCTTTAACTAATAGATATTTAATTAAATTTAAAGAACAGATTAAAGAATAATCTGTATTCTCAATAGATGCCCAAGCAATGCTATTTTAATGAAATTCATAGAATCTACCATCACAGGCAAGAAAATGGCTTCTTTTTATCTTGATAACTCCCATTATTCTTTGATGGTAATAAAGCAAATACATTTCTAAATAGAAGACAGTTAGCCCCTAGCATTTTGACTCTGCAACTAGCTTCACAGTTGTCACTATAAAATATAAAAAGAGTAAAGAAGGATGGAAAATTAACAAGGAGTCTGACTGTTATAAGAGGTTATTAATTAAGACAGCAGAACAGGAATGTCAATGACTTTATCCTAAATTGGGATACAGCATGCTGGGGACAACAGCAGCAGATTGCCTGGCAGTGACACTGAATGTTAGGAGAACTGCAAGTCAAGTTTGACTATGGACCTGGGCAAGAAGTCAAGTTAGGTCAACCAGCTGTGTGGGTGTTCTTACTCAATAAGCTCCTAGAAAAATAGGTCAGATTCTCAGCAAATACACATAAGTCATAGCAATTAAACACTGAAAATGGCACTTGTTTGGATGAATAAGTCTATGTTTTTTGAAAGTAACATTTCCACAAGTCAATAATACAAGCAATGGGAAAGTGTGAAAATGCATGGTTCTCCTTGGTTTCACCAAATGACGAGTCAACAATTGTGCAGTGATCCTGGTGACAGCTACAACGTGGCTAGATTTAAAGGTAGACATGGACATATCTTCCTTTTATCAATGGGTCATTTTCTTGGGGAACAGAGAGCATGCACACACTCCTAAGTGGCTCTGAGACTGAACTGAAATGCAGACCATGGATACTGATGTTCCATCAGAAATGTATTCCTATGGAAACCTTGCCACCCTGCTGCCTCCTGTTAAAGATATAGCCTACTCAGAAATTTGCTTTGAATTTGAAGGGCACAGGTGTTTTCCCTCCTCCCTACAAACAGGATGATGCCAGAACATCAAAATCTGGCTAAGGTTAAGGCATAAAGAAGGAAAGAAGCAAAAACCCACAGGGTTTGAGTTTCAGTGTCTCCACTCCTGATTAGCACATAAGATGAGCACTGCAGAGATCTATTGCTAAAAGCCACTGTCATTGTCCCTTGCTTCTGCCATTTCCATGACAATAATATTAGCCTTTTGAAATTGTGAAAGACCTTCAAATGTCAGTTCTGCTGAAGCAAAAAGTGTTTACCGCTCTGTCCTATTTTTCTCCAGCTAATTTATGAACTTACACTTTTCAGATCCAGGTGAATTTTAATACAGTAGAACTACTGGAAAAATTGCTGAATATTTGCTTGAGTTAAGGAATATGTTGTAATCTGCCTATGAGTAAAAACTTAAGAGCATCTCCTTGAATGGTGTTTTTATTCAAGTGTCTTGCAGAATAGATCAGTCCTACGATGTCAAAATATTTTGTTGCTGGTGATGTCTCTCAGAAGCAGACCTGTGCATCCAGAAATGTGCTACATTTATGAGCTTTTATCCCATGAAAGGAAATGCTGTGTGTTACTAGATAAAGGCCGGCATTTGTGTATAAAATTGTCTAAAATGTTGGCAGCCCTAAAAGCTTCAGATGTATTTACAAAATCATGAATCTTCTTCACAAGTGCTGCTGTTTGAAAAGGCAGGACTGCTTAAGAGCCCGGGACGGTTGGCGCTTAAATATACGGATCTTCAAAATGAGAATATTTTGGAAGTAAAGAAGGTTTATATTTGCAGCAGTGACTCTCAATGTTGTTTTTTCCTCTTGAACTGAGAACAGCAAGGGAACCTGAGGGCTGCAGGAAAAACCTCCGAATAAAGTTGTGTCTCATAACCAAACTGTTCTTAGCTTTCGGATCTCACTTTGCCTAGTTCAATATTTCTCTATCCATCAAAGAATAGTTTTGAATAACTTGATTTATTAGCACTATGGAAAGATTATTTTTTCCTTTCTGCTCTTTTTAATTTATACTAATAAGAGTAAAAGAAATAGCAGCCTAATCCTTTTGAAAGAAAATATCACTATTTCTTTTCAAAATATTTTATATAGTTTGTGACTCAGCCATAAATCATCATCGTCAATGAACAGAGGATACTATTATGGGTAGTTTACAATAGCTGCTAGTCCAAAAATTACAAATAAATATTTTATATTTAAGATCTATGCTGAATAAATCAAAGATAAGGCTGTGTCAGAAAATTCTCCTTTAAATTTAATAACTGAATAAGTCTCACTACATATCCAGCCCACAAAACACATTTTTTTAAAGGGATTGCCTTAAATTTTTGCACTTACTTGTTCTTTCCTCCTTATTTTCTGGCAATTTGCAGATTACTATATCTTGTTTCTGTCTTATTTAAATTCTTTTGTAGACTGTGAACCCCTTCAATCCATTGCATATGTTTTCCTTACTAATTTATATATTTCTTTGTATTTTTATTTTTTTAATTTACATTATTGTTACATTATTTCCCTTTTTCCCTTTTTCCTCCCTCAAATCCCTCCCATATATCTGCCTTGCTCCCTGCCAAAATTATAACCCCTTTTTCTTTGTTACGGTTATATACACATATTTATATGCCTAAACATATAAGTACAACTTAGTGTTATGTATGTGATTTTAGGGCTGGTCACAATATTGGATAATCAATTAAGGAGTTTATTCTTGGAGGAGAGTATTTCTCCCTCTCTTAGCATTTCTTAGTTGTTGTAGTTGTTTGTGTAGAATTGCAGCCTATTTCCTTCTACCATATTAGCACGTCTGTTGGTTTCAGGTATTGTTTAGGCAGCCATATTGTTAAGATATGGTGGATGAACCTTCCCTGTCATTTCTAGGAGATACTTCCTTGTAGCAGATTTTCTGGTCCTCTGGCTCTTAAGATTTTTCTTCTCCCTCTTCCTAGATCTTTCATGAGCCTTAGGTGCAGGAGTTATGCTAGAAATGTATCAGTTGGGCATAGGCACGCAATGATCTTTTATTTTATGTCTTTTGGGTTGTTGTGATCTTCTGTAATGGTCTCTGTCATTTGTAAAGAGAAGTTGTTTTGATAAGTATGAAGAGCTATTCTATCTGTGGGTATCAGCATAAATATTTATAATGCAGTTAACTCTATTTCTGGTTTAGTAAAGTGACAGTAGTAGATTCTCCTCTTCGATCCATGACTTCAGTAGCCCTGAGTAGAGGGGCTAGGTTTCCAGGAACAGGCATGATTTTCTTCCTGTTGAGTGAACCTTAATTCCAATTAGAAAGTTGTTGGTTACTGCTAAGATATCAGTGCCACTATTGTACCATTAAGGTTATTCTGCCATGCTGGTCATTACTGTGGTGAATAGGACTTACAGCTGTGAAGGCTACCAGTTGGTTTCTCCTGCTGGAAGCTTGCATAGCACCATCCAGTACTGTAAGAGTTATTCCCTCAGAAAAAAGGCTTCCAAGTCAGCTAGAGCCTGGATCTTCAGAGTTTGGGCCTGAAGTGCATAGGGTCTTCAGCAATAAGGTCTTACCTTGAACCCCTGAGAGGCAAGCAAGGGCAACAGCAATCGCCTGGATTGTTTGGGAGGGGAGTATTCTGAAATCCCTGGCCAATAATTCAAATGGTTTCTTGTGCGTNGCCTTGGGTTTTGTTAGATAATTTATGGCTCTTGAGGGAGGCATTGTCAGTTCAAGAGGGATAACTTCATTTAAACCATATACATACATGTCTTTAGGAGCAGGAGTCATGCTACAGGTATATCAGTTGGGTATGGGCACCCCATGATTATTTGTTTTCTGCATACATTGTACATAATTGTAGGTAAGTGAATAATAATATGATTCTTAATTGATTTTTCAGCCATCCTTTAGTATAACAGCTGAAACTTGAACTGGCATTTAAACTGTGGGAATGTGTTACTTGTTATGATGGCAAGGGAGGAAGCTTCAGATAGGAAGTGCCAGTAAGCACTATGTTGACAGGAAGCATGGCCTAGCCAAGGCACTATGAGTTACTGGAGCACAAATAGCAGTTTGTAGGATAAGGAGAGTAAGAGCAAACCACCAAGGGCTTTATTGCNCCTATCTGAGGTTGGTATGTAAAAGGAGTGGAAGATCTGTTTAATTAATTAATTAATTAATAAATTAATTAATTAAAAAAAAGAGTTTCACACTTAACCTTCAGAGCTCAAAAGAAAATGAAGTGGTTGAAGGGGTTAGTTACTCAGTAGGATCTGGCTTCACCATGTATCTTATATGGTACAATATAAAACCAGATTGGAGTAGCATAAATATTGATCTCATAGTGCCTGATGAGTGAATGATCTCGACATCCTTCCCATTTTTGTAATAAAATAAGAAGAATCCAAGTAGAGCCCAGAAAGTTGATTCATCAGTGACGATGGTTGTTAGAAAAGATTGTTTATAAAATACTGTTAGTTTTTTTTTGTTGTTGTTGTTGTTTTTGTTTTTTTCGAGACAGGGTTTCTCTGTGTAGCTTTGCGCCTTTCCTGGAACTCACTTGGTAGCCCGGGCTGGCCTCGAACTCACAGAGATCCGCCTNCCTCTGCCTCCCGAGTGCTGGGATTAAAGGCATGCGCCACCACCGCCCGGCTGGCACATTGGTTTTTAATGCTTCTATTTCATTAATGGTTATGGGTCTNACTCACTTGGTAGCCCGGGCTGGCCTCGAACTCACAGAGATCCGCCTGCCTCTGCCTCCCAAGTGCTGGGATTAAAGGCGTGCGCCACCACCGCCCAGCCCACTGTTAGTTTTTTTAATAGGTGTGGGGATAGGAACTGCCAAGCCATTGTATAGAAGTTTCCCTGTGAGGGAATTAATGTCAAACGAACTGTGCCCTAATCATATATACAACTGAACTCACCCATAGCCTGCAGCAGCCAGCTCGGCAAATCAGCTTACTTTCTCTGTTACCCAGCCAGGAAAGCCATCTTACCATTTTCAGGTCAATTTATAGAAAGACAGATTTCGCCTCTAGCACCAAACTCAGAAACCAAACAGTAACAATCAAATAAAAAAATCTCCAGAATTTAATAAATAACTTAATAAATAATTAATAAATAATTTATTTAATAAATAATTTAACTTCCAGAGGAAGTCAAATGTGTATTCCTAACAAGCCAGCTAAGATATCTTGCGTCTGGCTTGCCTACCTGTAGCACCTCACTGCCAACAACCTCCCATCAGAGCACATGAGAAGTCATCTATCTCCTCACTATAAGTTTCATTACTCTGCTGCCTGTGTGTCTGTCAAAGCACATGATATGGGGGCCCTGCTCTTCTAGAAAACACTGAATAGGCATCCTTTGATTTTCCTCATGTGGCAACTCTTCATTTATTTCTTAAACAAGCTCTGTAGCTACAAGTAGCCCCAAAGAACCAAATGTCCATTTACTTTTCCTAGTTCTCTCTCCCTTCANTGGTGATCTGAGACCTCGAATAGAGCTGTATTTTTGAGTTAGCATGTATATGAGAGTGTGCATTTAGAAGAGAAGAGATAAACAGATTTTTTAAAAAAACTAGGCTCTTGAGAAGACAAATTTGAAGTGGAGGAATGCAGAAAATCTCAGATTTTGGCATCAAGAAGCAATTCTGCCTCTTTGTATTTTCATTGAAGAGAAGTGTAGGAATCCAAAAGGAATGCATATCCAGTTAACCTGGTTACGGCCCATTAGAAAGATATTCCTTTCCAACCATAACTGTTTCCTGATGGCTAAGAAGTATTCCAGAATTATAACTCATTTAGATACTCAAAACAAGCATACAAGAGCCATCCTCACTTACT
>LZPO01088765.1:0-18180 GCA_001675575.1 Neotoma lepida | reverse complement strand
CGTACCAGAAAACTCCTAGAAACAACAATGCTGTCATCAAAGTGGCAGTATACAAAAGTACTGTACAAAGACCAGCAGTCTTTCTGTACACACATAACAGACATGTTGAGAGAGAAATGAGGGAAACAAGCTCATTCACAGTAACTCTAGAAAATAAAACACGTTGAAGTAAACCTAGCCTCGGAGATGACGAACCTCTACAAGACATCGTTAAAACTCTGAACAAAGAAATCAGTGAAAGCACTAGAACATGGAAGAACATCCCATGCTCATAGATTAATTAATATTGTGAAAATAATCATCCTATGAAGATCAATTTACAGACTGAACGTGGTTCCAGTCTAAACCCACATGCTATTCTCAACAGAAATGGGGAAAATAACCTTCAGATTCACATAGAAGCATAACAGAATCCCAATGGACAATGATATCCTGAACAAAATCATTATAAAATAATAATGCTGAGCCCAGAGAAGTGGCTCCCTGTTAAGAGCACTTACTCATCCAGGTTCTGTTCCTTGCTGCCAGTTCTGGGAGATCTGATGCCCTCTTCTGGCCTCTGAGGACAATTCAAGCATGTGGTGTACTTGCATGCAAAACACTCATATATGTAAAGTAAGAACAAATAAATCAATAAATAAGTAAAATGATTGAGGCATTACTGCACCTTACCTTGTTGTACTACAGGGCCATAGTAATAAAAACAGCATGAGACTGCTACAAAAACAGACACATGTATAGATAGCAGACAGATAGGAGTCCACCATTCTCAGCTTCCAAATAGTTACCAAAAATGCCAAAATTACAGGACAGTTGTGGAATATTAGTTAAAGATGTGTTACATTCTTTTATGCTTTGGAATATTTGTTTAATGATGCAAAGATGTGTTGCATTCTTTTATGTTTCCTTTNTTTAACTCTGTAAAGCTGTGTTACTTTGCCCATCTAACCTGATTGGTCTAATAAAGAGCTGAACAACCAGCAGCTAGGCAGGAGGGCTGCCAGGCAGGGAGAATAAATCACATGAGGGGAATAAGAGGAGGAGGNGGAGTGAGAAAAGGAGAAGGAGCAGAGGACTCCAGGGACCAGCCACACAAGCCACACAGCCAGTTACAGAGTAAGAACTAAAGAAAGGTTTATAGAATAGAGAAAGGGAAAGTCCAGCAGTAAAAGGTAGATTGGATAATTTTAAGAAAAGCTGGCTGGAAACAAGCCAAGCTAAGGCTGGGCATTCATAAGTAAGAATAAGTCTCCGTGTATTTATTTAGGAGCTGGGTGGCGGGCCCCCAAAGACCAAAGAGTAAAGAAAACCAACTAGAGACAGTATGCTCAACAAATGGTGCTTGGAAAACTGAATGTTTCCATGCAGAAGAGAGAAACTAGATCCATATATCTCATTCTCACACAAACCAAATCCAAATAGATCAAGTGCTCAATTGTAGAACCTGCACTAGAAGAAAAGTTTAGTCATACCCTGTAAGTACAGACACGTCTAAACATAGCTCTGGGTACTCAGCAAATCAAGCCAACCAACAACAAATGATGTATCAGGAAACTGAAATGCTTCGGAGCAGACAAGGAAATGGTGAATCCAATGAAGAGGCGGACAAGAGAATGAGAGGGAAAAATCCCCCACTCAACATCTGACACAGAATAAATATCTAGAAAAATAAAATCAAGGAAACAATGCAATCAAATGGACCATAGATCTTAGCAGAGTGCTCACCGAGTCTCAGCCTGCTGAGTACTGTGATTGTGTTAGTATTTTGATGGTCTTTACTTCTTTTTCATATAATTCTGTCTTTATCCAGCACCACCTTATGCCATCCCTTGTCATCATTGTTCACCCCTTCTGCTAGATGGGATAAATTATCCCATTCTAATTTATCTCTGTTGCCTTAGCAACAAGAGCAGTCTTACTCTGCAGACTTGCCCCCCATTCACACCCTCCATTACTAATATTCTACTAAACACAATAATAGCCACATCCTTTTACCCTCAAGAAAATATTGGTATAGGGTTGAGGCCTCATGGGCTTTCCCCTGTCCACTTTAACATATCCACTGTTGTTCTTGTTCAGCTCATGTTCACATAGTCACGTTGGTCAGAATATGCATGTGGTTGCTGACATTCCTGGGAGACATAATCTCACAGCTCAAAAAATGAAGTAATTCAAAAAAATATTGATATTTATGTTNAAGAGGCAACTGTACTTAATTGTCTATGGCTATGTTTTCATAGTGGGCCGAACCACTGATGGTATTTGCTTCTATAACTGATCAAGCTAGGTGCCCTGAACTTGTGACCTGCAAATTAGTTACCGAAATAGACTCCTAGTCCAGTGGAGAGAAATGTTAATTCAACCCTACTATAATTTAGTACCATTGGAACATTTCAAATTTAGATACTAGTCAAACAAACAAACAAACCAAAATCTAGTCGCGCACACACACACAGACACACACACACACACACACACACACACACAAATATGGAAAACCAAGGCAACAAGGTAGCATGATTCTTCAGAAATTACTCTTTCAATAATAATGGCCTCCAACGAGAGTGAGTTAGAGAAAACCCAGGTAAACAATTCAAAAGAATTATCATAAGAATGTGGCACAAGAACTCCGTAAAAGACCACTGTGTAGATTGTTTTTCTTGCAATGGTGAGGGCCTGGCTTTGAATGCCCAGAAATCAATGAAGTTAGTAACTATGGCATCCACTGGTAATCTCAGGGCTTCTACAGACATGTGGGAAGTGGAAGAATAAACCCCGACATTTCCTGGGCCAGCTAGCTCAGCGGACACTGTTGTAAATAGTAAGACCCTGGTCTGAAACACTGTGGAAGGACTGACATCAGAAGCTGTCCTCTGATGCTTTGACACCACATCCTGCTTAGAATTGATCACATGATGTGATATTTGATTTCCCCTTAGATAAATGTGAAAGAAACAGTGTTTCTTAATAAAATGTCACTGAAAGCATAGAACATAAACATGCATATTCTGTCACACAGGGTGCCATTCATACATGGCTTATTAATGCCTTGATATATCAAAAAGTGTAGGGAGCNCTGAGTATATAAAATTCTAAGTGAAAATATATTGTTTGACATGGGCACAGCCATGTCAAGGATTCCAAAGCCTCAGACCCATGGGGAAGTGGCAATATCTTCCCTCCTGGTCCAAGCGTAAATGGGGATAGGGTATACAGAAAATGCCCTTCATAACTGACCCCCAAGAATATTTACATGCCTGAAGATGTCTCTCCTACAAAAATAATAAATAAATAAATGAATAAATGAATGAATGATAAATAAATGCTCCTACTGAGATTAGCTAAACCTGTCTTCTTGTTCAGCTGTATATAATAATCCAATCATCTTGCTTACCTCCTTGTAACAACCCTGACTACTAGTTAAAATAGATTCAATAAACATGCTGATCTTCCAGAGAGCTGAAGCTTATCAATCAGAGATGGAGTCCACCCTTGTAAGAGCGAATCTTAAATGGTCTTATTAATTGAAAACACCAGGCCAGGTATTGGGGTAAATTCTGAAAGGCTAGAGAAACAGAACAAGCCACAGCCAACCTCACCTCGCCAACTCCTCAGCTGATCTTGTTTCCTCAGACTGCAGGCTTCTGAGTCCTCACCCGAATGAATCTCAGCTCCACTGCGCTCAAAGCCTGAAAGCTTAAGAGGCCTCTAGTTCCTGGTCCTCACGCCTTATATACCTTTCTGCTTCCTGCCATTACTTCTTGGGATTAAAGGCATGTGTCTTTCCCAAGCAAGACATAGATCTCAAGTCCTGGGATTAAAGATGTGTATCACCACTCCTGGCTCTGTTTCCAGTGTGGCCTTGAACTCACAGAGCTGAAATGCTAGAATTAAAGACATGTACCACCATTTTTCTGGCCTCTATGTCTAATCTAGTAGCTGTTCTGTNCTCTGACCCCAGATAAGTTTTATTAGGGTACACAATATTTTGGGGGACACAATATAATCACCATACACACTCTCCCAGCTCTTTTGTCAATGTGTATGCTTGTCTTTTCTTCATTCCCTCATTGGCCCAGTCAGGTCAAGTATTCAAGACCATGCAAGGATGCAGCAAAGAATTATGCAGCAGGACCAGAAATGAGGTGTGGGCACAGTCCTTAATGGCCCAAACACAGTTCTTAACACTGATGTTTATGTCAACCTAGCCTCTTAAGCACTCAGAACCACTCTGAGTAGTGCCCCAGGCTAGGGACAACATATTCAAACAATTTCACATTCAAGTCATACCAGCGTTGCTGTGTGACTATCGACAATAACACAGTTCAATTTAATTTGTACCATCTGCTATAAGATCAGAGTCCTGGGTCATTATTGCACAGTAGATGGCCATTAAGCTGCTGCTTAAACACGGAAGGAGTGCCATGGACTGTGTTAAGGCCTCTATGCACTCATGTCTGCATTTGTCTTTAACTNCATTGGAGGATCAGAAGACACAAGGCATAGAAGTCAACAGTGAGGTCTCTCTGATTAGGATGTTCTGAGCACAGAACGCTAGAACTCTGTCACAGGCCAAGGCTTGGTAGTCAATATCAGTGATCTGTTTCCTTTCAGAGACTATCAACATTCTCTCTGCAGGAGAATGCTGTCATTTTGTGCTATAGACTCTCTTCTTTCTCATTCCAAAAGACTTCAATAATGTTTCAAAAATGTAAGAAATTTTGAATTATGTAGCCAGTTATTTGANTTCCAAATGAAATCCTAAGGTGTCTTCTACCCTTACAGAGTATCAAAATGTTACTAAACAATTGTCCTATTTCAGTTAAACTACAGGTTCATTATGATGGGTGCTCTTCCTGAAACACTGCAAGATCAATCTGCCCAAACCCAAGCCATGTAGCTACCACCAGATTACTCCAGAAGCAAGAAAACAGGGCTATGGGGAAATTGTAAGTCTATTGCTTGAGGTGTCATAGTTTGATTGATCAAGAAATCTCATGCTCCTTTCTAGTATAATATAAACTAATATATGCACAGATCACACTGAGCATTCAAGTTAATATTTATGCTGAATACAAATATAATGAGTATTTCCCTACAATAGTGTAACACGTGGTTTTCAGACTTCCATAAAATGGCACCACAAAAGAATAATCATGTGTATAGAGACAGATTCATCATGTCTCTAAGAATTTTAATTTTTAAAAGAGGCTGCTTTATAGAAAATTAGCAAATGAATTCACAACAAAATAAGGAGTCTTTGCAACTATGTAAATTTTCTAACTTTGTCTTTTGGACCCAAAGATTAGTATACTTACAAAAACACACAAGACTATTTACAGATGTTGAAACCATCACTGAATGAGTGATGAAAGTCCCAGCCAATGGTGCTAANACTAGAATACCTATTCAAGGAAATAGATTTCAGGAGATATTTTAAAATGGAACCAGGCATAGGAAAAAACAGAAGGTGAATGCATAATATATGATATTCAGCAAAGTTCTTCATGCCTGTCGATAGGGGTAAACAAGGAAATGTGGAAATTTCTTGGCTTTGGTTAAAATGATTATAGATAATTACAATGCATAGATTATCACATTGGAAGTCATGTAACATTTTGGCTTTACCTGTTATGCTTCAGAATAAACTAAGCCTTGAAAGAGGTCCAGTTACACTGTGCTCCTGGGAGCAAAGATATCCAAGAAAATATAGGAATAAAGTTTGACATAAGCTTGCAGTGCTTGGGGCCATTTGCAGTGTAAGCAAAAGAAGACTAACATTTATGAGGGATCCAATGAAATATTGAATAATATTGTCTGCAAATAATAATAACAAAACATTTTCATGTAAATTTTCTATATCCAAAGTCTTAAATAGCAAGTGAAATTTTACTTCATGGTAATATAATATGAATAAGCACATGAAAAAGTTTCAAATGCAAGGTCATTACCCATTAATAGTTAGAGAATATTACATTTTCACTCACCAGAGGTAGCAGCCACAAGTCACATCTTTCATATGTGGACAGTGTTGAGTGGTAGAGGATGGAATGAAAGATGGCACATAGTACAGAAAACCAAGACCCCTGGGGAGGGACTCTGTCAATTACCTTCCTTTCCAACATGGAATCAAATCAGGCGAACTAGGCCAAAACTTCCTCTTGTGCTACAGGACACTAGGGGACAAACTACCACACAGTTAATCAGTGATATCTTCAGAGAACATTGTTTAGAGACAAGGTTGGAGGTAGCTGTCAAGACTGAATTGAAGTCAGGCTGGGTGTGTTAGCACTGCCTGTAATTACATTTGTACNACTGTTTTGCCTGCAAGTATTTATGTACCCTGCACACATCTGGTGCCCTTGTAGGTCAAAAGAAGGGATTGGATTCCCAGGAATTGGAGTTATGGATGGTTGTGAGCCACCATGTGGATGCTGGACAACTGAAACTGGGTTCTCTGCAAGTGCATCAAATGCTGAGACACCTCTCCAGCCAACCCATTCCCCATTTTAAAGTAGAAATTAAGGTTGCAGTGTCATGGACCTTAGTACTCAGTAACAGCTTGGGCTTCTACCAGTCTAGGAGGAATGGGCATAGTTAACTGAATCTTTCCTGGTGGCTCCCTGTCACTTTGGTGTTTGTTGCCTGTAAACACATTTTGATGAATTAGTAGAGCAATGGATTGTTCTTGGGAGCCTGGTATTATTAGTGGAGACTCTTCAATGATTTAATTTTATGATTTGGAATTTTTCTGGTACTCCCTCAGTCTTGACCTTGATTTGCTTTGGTTTGTGCCCCTGCTTCCATTTTTGTCTCGAGAGAATCCAGGGATATTTTAAATGCTTGTTATTGTGAAATCTCAGTTGAATAACTTCTGAGTGATTGATTTTGACAGGGAAGTTAAGATCTTTTTTGGCAAAGTCCCCACTCACCTTGTTTCTAGAAATCTTGGTTTGGTATTTGTGTGTTTTGATTTTGGTGCAATCTTCTTTTCCGGGTCTCAGCATGACTCACTTTGAGTTTCTCTGCAGTATCTGCTCCCACAAGGAAGCCAGCTATTGAGTTGATATATTGCNATGTGGTGACAGCCACATGAGGACTGCAGCTAAAGACTTCCTGTTTCCTAGAAAAGCCATTGAGACAAGCAATCTATTGTGACAAGATTGGCAGCTTACATCTATCCTCCCTACAGTCCTTTGCAAAGCATTTTCAAAAAATTGAAACAAAAAGGCAAAGATGGACAATCTGTCCTTGAGATCCCTCCTGATGGGCAATTCTGGTGATGGCTGAGCTGAGTGACAGCACCTTTGTAGAGCTCTCAGGATCTCCCCTTCCCACAGGGGAACTTCTTTCTCTTCTGCACTCATCTGTTGTCTGAGGGTTTCATTCATTAGAAATGTGAGGCACAAACCTGGAATTGGCTTCTAATCTGGGGCCTGTGGTAGCTGTTGATTTTCTACCATCTTTGCACCAACTTCANGACTGCCTCCGGGAGGCGCTCAAGAGCACCCAAATCTTCCTGTGAGAGGAAGGAATTCATCTGTTTAAGGGATCAGCAGCTCTTGTATACTGCCATTGCAGAATAAAGATTCAGGAGGCCAAAATGTAAAGGCTAATTGATTTTTTTTCTGATCTGTCATTAAAAAAAATTAGAATAAACAATTTTTAATTAAAATTTTCATATTTACATTTTATAGAAGGATATAACATCTTTTGATAATGTTTATCTTCTTTTGATCCTCCTTTATCTTCCTGATCTTTTCTTATTACAGTCTTCTCTCCATCACCAATTTTACTACCATGTGCTTTTTATTTTTTAAGTTAGACAAAAACTATGTGACAGTTTGTCTCTCTTAATATGGATCATTCATTAAACATGGTGACCTTCAGTTCCATCCATGTTCTTGGAAATGATGTAATTTTATTCTTTGTGACTGAATGAAATGGCATTTATTTATGTGTATCTACATACAAACACATATGCACACATGCACAATCAAGACATTTTGTTGATTAATTTGGTGCTGAGGCTGATTCTATTACATGACAGTTCTGAATAGTGGCATGACAAGTATGTGTATTCAGATTTCTCCATTTTACTTAATCCTTTCCAGTATATCCTTAGAAGTGAAATAGCTATGTAATCTAGTAGTTCTAATTTTAGTTTTAGAGGGACTTCCGTACTCATTTCAATAGTGGTTGGGTTAATTTGTATTCTCACAAACAGTGTATAATGTAGCCTTATTTTATTTTTTATTTGTTTTGTTTTTATTCTTAATTATAGCCATTCTAAAGGGATAAGATGGAATCTTGATGAAGTTCTAATTTTCATTTATCTCATAGTGAAGAAATATGAATAGTTTTCATGTAAGCAAAGATCATTTACTTGTTCATTTAAAATTACTTGTTCAGTNCACTTCTTATGTATTGACTGAGTTGTTACCTTCTTTTTTGCTTAATTTTTAATTTGTGATATGTATTGGGTATTAATCCCTTGTCACATGAATAGCTGTAAGAGTTTATTACTACTCTATAGATTATCTTTTGATTATAAAAGTTGTTCTATTTGCTGTGAAGAATTTTTNAAAAAATCTTATGGAATTCCACATGTAAATTCCTGCTATTATTTCATAATTTATTGTGTCTTATTCAGAAAACCATAGCCTACACATATCTTGTAGAGAATCAGCATTCAGTTCCAGTCAACTACATGGTGGCTCACAATCATCCATGACTCCTGTTCCAAGGGATTCATGCCTCTTCTGACCTCTGTAAGTTCCTGGTCCCTGGTGATACACAGACATATACTNAGGCACACATACAGACATATAATTAAATAAATAATTATTTTTAAATAAACAAAAAATCCTCTTCTTAGTGATGTAAAAGCATCCAAGAAATAGAAAGCTTTCATAAGCTGAAATAAGCATTTTATTAGTATTCTTAATTTCAGGACAAATGCACATAATTTAGCAAAGTGATTCAATGCAAATTAAAGCTAATTAAAGAGAAAATCAGGAATTCTTCATGATGTGAAAATCAACAGACCCTCAAAAGAAGCAGAAAAATACGTAGAAAACTAAATAAATTTCAATTTGATAGATCTTCATTGATGAACGTAACAATTTCATTGAAAACTCTTTTGGGAGCATCTAAACCTATGACAAAATCCATGTGATTATAGTCAGCAATCTTCTTATGATAAACGAGATTGGGGATATCGGCTACTAATTGTTTAACATCTATTGGATTGGCCAGAAAATCTTCTTCACCACTCCACATGGCAGTTGGAACCTTCATGTCCTTTATCTTATATTGTGGGGGTGTAGGCTAAAGGAAAAGAAAAACAGTAATGTTCAAGTTAATGGCATATCACTTTGTGGATAGTAAGTTGATTCTTTTTTATTAAATGAAAAGTAGTAATTATCAATTTATGGCTTTAGGGTAAGTTGTGAAATCTCAGCCTTGTCGGATAGGAATAGGCCAATGATCAACCTTTAAATCATAGAAACTGAATGATTTTCAAAACAGGCGTTCTCTGAATCTTAGGTTCTTTACACGTAAAATTATAGTATCAGTAGTGACTAATATTTCAAAAAAATTGTGAAGTTCAAATGACAAGATATTTGGAAACCATCACTATGTAATTACATTAATATTATATAAAGAAGTGTTTTCCTAATTTTGAAGCCATTCTATGGTCTGTCTCTACCAAGGTTCTGGGAAGTGTAAACCCACCCCATTTATCTAATTCTTTCATACACTTTCCAAAGGGAGGAGTGATTATACTTTGTAAAAGGAATCTCACCTGACCGTAGTGCAGCATATTCAGAAATGGACTTCCCAAGTCATAAGCTTGGAATATGCCTGTTCTTATTCCCTGAATAATAAAAAGGACCATTACAAAGCTTTTCAGAAGAAAAAGAACAGGGGATGGTGGAGCTTTATTAATTCCTTTTTCTGTATGACCATTGATTCAGATTCAATGGGGTCATATAAATGTGCAGTAGAACTCTATAGCCACACTATGTGATCCTGGATTAATGGAGACTAAAGCATATATGCAGATATTTCGTATCAGACAAATACAGATTAAAATGATTGAGAAAACTAGTGAATAAAATGTATTTTGTATTTGTTTTAATAATACTTAACTTGTTTTAGCTCAGTGTTATATGTAGTATAACTCTGAAAGAAATGAAAATCTAGCTATCATTATAATTTGAAAAGGTATGACTATTTTTGAATTACTTTTTAAAAGTAAATTCATTATAATATTAAATTTCATTAACTTTAATTTTAGTGAAATAGTACAATTCAATTGGTAAATAATTATTAATAAGGAACTATTTAGGGATAGGGAGATATCTCAGTCAGTAAAATGCTTGTCTTGCAAACACCAGGGTCTAAATTCAGCCCTCAATCCTGAATTTATAAAGTAGGGCATAATGGTNTGCATTTGTAGTAGACAGAACACTGGGTTCCTTTGGGCAGCCATACTAGGTTATTAGGCAAGTTCTATACAAAGGAGAGACAGTGTTGTAACATGTCCTTCTCTGTACCACCAGCCAGCTCCCAAATAACAACACGGAGACTTCTTGTTATCAAGCTTGGCCTTAGCTTAGGCTTGTTTCTGACTAGCTCTTATAACTTAAACTATNCCATTTCTGTTCATCAGCATGCTGCCATATGGCTCATGGCTTTCACCTCTCCTCCTGTGTGTTCTACTTTCTCTGTGTCCAGCTGGTGACTTCCCCTTTCTTCTTCCCCTTTGTCCAAAAGTCCTGCCTATACCTCCTGTNTAGTTATTGGCCTTTTAGCTTTTCATTAAACCAATCACAGTGACATATCTTTACACAGAGTAATCAAATATCTCATAACACAGTGTCTCAGATACAAGNTGATCAATGTCTAATAACAAAACACAAGATTTTTCTCTAGCTACAAATGCAGGTATACCCATGTGAAAAGGCACTTTCATACTCATATGCACCAGAAGACACACAGCCATAAACACACATATGTCCATGAACACATACACTCTATGAAAATAACCAAATGTCTAAAATTATTTGAACNCAAATTAAAAATGCATGTAATATTAATTTCTTGGCTATATAAAGACTTTTGTTTTCATAATATTTAGTTCACATCAATACATACTTCAAAATGACATTTGCATTCAAAATTGGTATACAATTTAAAAACTCACCATTTATGTATAATTTAATTTGTGTAAAATATTTCCAATGACTCCCAATACTTTTGCCAAAAAATNTNACAGATTTGTGTTGATAAACAAATTGTTTTGGATTTATAAAAAAAGAAATAATAATAAGGAATAAGTTTTCATAGCAGTCCAATCTTCAAACATGAGCACACAGATTTTCTTCACAAAGTTCAAATTCTGAGATGTAGAGATACAATAAACAGATTTTTTCAGTCAAATATTAATGAATGAGCCATCTATCAGAATGTGACATGTTATTTTAAAGATTATATGTCAATGAAACCAAAAAATTCATGCCAGTGAGTATAAGCAAACCCAAAAATACCTCTTCCTTATAAAATTAAAAATTAAATATCTCAAAATGAAAAAAAATAATTACTGGGCATACACGATAGGTATCAGTTTGAATGTCTTTGTTGCCTAATAGGTGACATTTTATTACTATACTGGGAGGAAAAATTTTCAGTATGATGTCTGTGCCTGTAGGCACATAAAGTTCCTGTCTTTCACCAGCCTCTGAAGCCTGCCAAAATTGGTGATAATTTTACATGAAATATATTTATACTAAATTTCTAATTTTTATAGGAATGTTACAACTTAAAAGATAAAAATTTTATTATTATTTGAAAACAAATGCAATAGATTGATTACTAAAACAAATAGAGACTTGTCGAGTGTTATCAGAGGAGATTTTAAACAGGAAAGAAAGAAAGCATAGACAAATTTTACCTGAGAATAATGAAGCAGGGTTTGAACTGAAGTTCCTACAGGAGCATGTCCCACATACACATCAAAATGACTCTGGGAGACAGGAAAACATAATTAGTNTCTTTCTAAGAACATGAAAATTTAAAATAATGTTCTAAAACTGGGCTACTTCTATGACTCAAATCTTTCCTGGATTAATTTAAAATGTAACCATTTTCATGTTTCATATGATAGTATTTTTCTGGAAAGAAGTCTTAAATTGAATGATGAATGATTATTAATATAAGTTTTATTTAAAAAGAGGAAGTTTGAATGAAAATATTATTTGTGTGTGATATTTAGGTTCATATATGAAATAGAATTTTTGACACAGTCCTATTTGTAACTTTATAAATCATATGTAAATCATGTCATACTTTATCANATGAATTATATATTATGTAGCTTAAAATATTCTATTCCTAAGGGTTTGGGTGGGTGTGGACCCCCCGCTGGACATGGGAGGAGTTTAGAAAGAGGAAATCATAATCAAAATATATTATATTAAAATATATTTTCAATAAAAAAGGGAAAAAATTAAAATATATTCTATACTNTGTAAATAAATAGTTCTCAATTTTAATGTTCACCTATTAAGAATATGGCAGCAGCAAAAAAAAAAAGAAGACACAGTCACACAAAATATTGATTTGAAAGCAAAATTCATGCATACCTCATTTAAATTTTGGGGGTTATATCCAAGTAGCAAAGTAAGTAAATTATTACAAACTGTTCCAATTGTTTCACGCTGGCAGAAAAATTGCACAATATAGTCAGCATCTGAACTGGAAAATATGTCTTTTTCACCAAAGAGGATCTGCAAATGACATGTGTAAACAGCAGCTATCACATGGAGAATGAATTTTATTTAATAAAAAATGAGGATAGAAGAAATGTATGCTAATCACAGAGCAGCATTTTAAGATACTGATAAACATTTAGATGATTTAGTTCACTACAGCATTATTCTACACAAAGTTAAGAAAAGTTTCCACCAAAAATAGTAGGCATTTAAAATAATTCTAATCAATTTTGTCAGAACAAACCCTCTAAAGTACCAAATAATCAGGGATTTCTCAGTCTGACCTGTCTGTCAAGGTTGAACCAGTCCAGTTAATAGGACTTGTCATTATTTGACACATTCAAAGCTTACTAATAAGGAAAACTCTATTACCCTCAGAGAATAATGAAACAGCATTTAACATGTTAGCACACATAATCTTAGAAAGTAGAAGATGAGGTGAATGAAAAGGTGTGTGATAGGACATTTGAAGAAAGAATGGCTGAAAATTTTCAAATTTGATGTCAACAATCAACACCCCCATGTACAAAAAGGTGAGCAAACTCTAAGTATAGTCTTTTCAGACTCACTAAGATACACTACAGTAAAACTCATACCAAGATGTGCTGCAGCCAAAGCTACAGGAAGACACATTACTGTCAACCCAATACCAAGACATGCTACAATCAAATCCACACCAAGACACACTACAATAGAACCTACACTAAGATGTNCTACACTCAAACCCACACTGTACTATGNCATGCTACACTCAAACCCATACTACACCAAGATGCCCTACAGTCAAACCCACACTATACTAAGACATCCTACAGTGAAACATACACTACACCAAGAATGCTGTGATCAAGTTGTCAAATGCAAAGAATTCCAGTTAAATGAAGGAACTATTCACACACAATAAATGTTCAATAGGATTAAGAGGTGACTTATCATCAGAAACCACAGAAGTCCACAGACAGTGGACATTTAACTTTTAACTTTTACATTTACATTTAACTTTCTAAAATAAAACATGGTTCACCAAAATTTCCATATGCAGTAAAATCACACTTAGGAAACAAAGCAGTAACAGAATTCCCAAGATACGCCATAAATAAGAGAATTTTCCACTAGCATGCATGNTCTACATGAAATACTAAATACTTCAAGATAAGTGAATGGATATAAAGGCAATAAATTGGTAAGTGAAGAATATTAAAAAGGCTCACATGTAGTACTTACAAAATAAAGTCAAATGTGTTTTGTTTACAAATGTCGCCTTACAAAATTTATAGGTATTGTAAATATTTATTTACAAATGTTGTCAAATATTTTAAAATAAGAAATTATGTGTATGTAGGTGTGGTTATGTGCACCTGAGTACTTGCCATGGAAGCCAGAGGTGAGGCATGCCCTTGGAGCTGGAGTTGCAGGCTGTTGTGAGCTGCCTCATGTGGGTTCTGGGAATCAAACAAGCATGCTCTGGAAGAGGATGGTCTTGACTAAGGAGCCCTCTCTCTAGCTCCTATATTATCTGTCTCTTATACACATCTAGATGTGTATAAGAGACAGAAGTATTATGTGCTGCTGTCCCTGAAGAGGAGGCAGAAAAGTTAGACCTATGAAATATGATTGAAGAAATAATTACAGAAAAGCTTTTAGAGACCATTTCACTCTGTAGCCTCAGAGGGTGTTACTGTCACATGCAGCCCAGATGGACCAAGTGCTGGCACTGCAGGGGCCTCCACACCCAGCTAAGTAACTTTTTNAAGCTTTATGTAATCAATCTGTCTTCCCAAAGGTACATTAAGGTACATGGACTCAAGCCTAAGAAACATAAACCAGTCATACCAAGGCACATAATAATCAAATTGCCAAACATGAATGAGAAAATATAAGTGGTTATAAAAACAGACATCAAGAAAGGAAATGCTATGACAGTGGGGGCTGAATTCTCCTGAGAAACAACAGCACAAGAAAAAGAAATGGAGCAACTTCCTTAACCTGCCAGTGATATTTCAAACCCTCTGAATCCTGATTTCTATCCATTATAAGAATACTGTCGATATACACAGATAGAAAAAGACTATTCAGATATAAGTGAGCCAAGGTAATTCACTGCAACGCAATAAAGGTCAAATGCCTTTCTATTATCTATAGGAAAATGGCCACGGATGGATAGCAAAATCACTATAGTAAAATAGAAAGCAATATACAAAAATTCATAGATTTTTTTCNTAGTTTAATGTACTTTAAAATCTAAAGTTTATTTAAAGGAAAATAATGAACTTGGAAATATATGTTAATGTAAAAGACACAGTAACACAAGTTCTAATGAAGGAGAAATGTGAATTTACTAATTTAAGACAGATTTAAAATAATACAATTATATAGTAATTATTATTTGCACAGAAAACATGATATAGGTTGGACTTTGCTATGAAATTTTAATGACTTCCTAAAAAAAAAGCAAAATTAAATAGTACTTGGTNACAACAAGCCATAAAGCAGATAAAAATAAATTATAATTTATACTACAAGGACAGAAAAAAATTAGAACATAAAACAGATTGTTCAAATATAAATAGTAATTTTTAAATACAATTAATGGTAATTTAAATGCAAATATTCTAAATACAATAATCAAACATGGTTAAGTAGGTTTATATTTAAGAAACTTCTAACCGTGCTTTCTAAAATAAAACTAATTTTTAAGTTTAGCCCACTAGGTTAATTATGATGAAGGAAAAGTTGCAATTCAAAAAGATTACAGCTATATTAAATATTTTATGCAATGTAGATCACATAGCAGAGTCTTCAGAGGTTAATTGGATTGCATTGTAACAGGATGACTTCATTAAGAGCATATAAAAATCCCAAATATTTAAAATCTCTCACACAAGAGAGTTTAACAGTTCGTGAAGCAAAACTTGATAACTGCCAGGAGGNAACTTAAAGACCTGGTGACATGCCACACATTTAATTCTCCTCTCTCAATAATCAATAGAAGATAGAAGTTGCTATAGAGGAAGACCAGATAATAGCTATTGTGAGCAACGTAACACAGGTGTCTTTCAAGCAAAGCAGGGTCAGAAGAATGCACTCACAATGCACATTCTTTTAAATGCATAAAGAATGTTTACACAGGTGGGCATTCAGAACTGTAAAGCATTTCTCGGTGAATGTAAAAGGATCTAGACAGGAAAATCATATTTTTTGAACAAAATGAAATTAAAGTAGAAATCAATACCAGACATACATCAAAACCTCCAAGCACTTGAAACACTTTGAAGTTACCAACAGACCCAGTAAGATATCAAGCAGAAGCCAACAAGATTTAAACTCAAATTATACTTAAAAGTGTAACATCAAAACTGCTTAATGAACCTTAGGATGGAAAGAAATGTCCAGACTGCTCTTGCAGAGGATTTGAGTTAGACTTCCAGGACCCACAACAGGCTGCTCACATNTGGCTTATCACTGCAGCCTCAGAGGATCTGACACCCTCTTCTGACCTCCCCAGTACTATAGCATCTGCAGGTAACTATCAATAACTCCAGTCAAGGGTCTCTGATGTATTTTTCTGCCCTCCCCAGAGAGCAGGCACACATGTGCTGTACATACACACACACACACACAGGCAAAACACTCATGTATACAAACACACATATACACATATACATAATTAAAAATAAAAATAAAATCCAAAACAAAACAAAGCTAGACTCCTTACACCCAAGCTACTCTTGAACACACAGCAATTTCAGGCCATACCCTCTTGAGAACTAAAATGGCAGAGGTAAGATACAGCTTCTGATAGTGTTTTGTATCTCTTATAGAATCTTAGGGGAATAATTTCATAGCAATGATGTCATTACGACAAATGAAATAGGCCCATTGTTTGAAAACAAATTTCCTAATTTCATGTGGCAGCAGATATAACATCTAAATATCCATTCTAGTTAAGATGAATTTGTAATTTACATTTTCCAAAAATGACAAGACCAGATAATTTATACTGAAGTTTATCAAACATGAAAGCATTGGTTATATGATTTCTTCCCTAAAATGAAAGTAAGGGAAATGTTCACAGCTGTTTTGGGAGGCCATCTTTACCCTGACTCACATTTCAGGAAAATCAGCACCAACCAGTAGGTCTCAGAAACCTAGATGTCATACATTTCATGTTTAGGCAAAAGTGGGCAGCAAAATATAAAAAGAGGAAGCATGTTAAAGGAAAATACCTGAGGCATCACAAAAAAAAAAAACTTTAAAAATGAATGCAGGAACTGGAGAGATGGCTCAGAGGGCAGTTAAGAGCACTTGCTGTTCTTGAAGAGGATATGGTTCAGTTCTCAGCACCCATATTGTGACAGATAACCATCAATAACTCCAGTTCAAGGGTCTCTGATATGTTTTTCTAACCTCCCCCCTCCAGGCACCAGACACACAAGTCCTATACATACATACACACAGGCAAAACACTAATACACATAAAATAAAATAAACAAATCTGAAAAAAATAAAAAGAACTACAAGTGGCACATTTGCACAAGATAAAGTATGTTAATAAAAATATCAGAAGATAGGAAAAGTAAATGGATAAAAAGAACAAAAAAACCCATTAACTGTCATATGAGAAGACAGAGACTTGCAAGACCCAGCTGGGGTTCTGGGGGAGTTGCACTGTGGCCATGAGGGAAACAGCACTGAAATCAGCACTCCCTTGTTTTGAAAACTCAAGTGTGTTGCTATTTCTGGCACCATGCTCGTAAGTATTACAAACCTTGGTCGTAGTTGTTTCCAAGTATGCAATCGTGCGGATGACCCCTTTCGCATGTTGCATAGTTGCAACCGGACCCAGTGAAAAATTGATTTTGATCTTCCGAGCCAGTTGTGTATTTGTTGAAAACGCCCCAAAGGCTGAAAGAAAATAAGATTAAAATTAATTTACTAATGTTCTAGTTTTTAATTTTATTTTTATGTGTTTGGATGTTTCACCTGCATGTATGTCTGTGCACCAGGTATGTGCTTGGTGCTTGAGAAGGTTGGACTAGAATGGAGGATCACCTGTCATGGAAGTTACAAACAGCTGTGTGATGCTATGTGGGTACTGAGACTTGAACCTAGATCCTCTGGGTGAGTAGGTTGTGCCCTTAACCACTGAGCCATCACTCTAGTACCTAGTGTTCTCTCTTGATTTAAACTCCTTATATCATTTGGCTAGTTCACCAATCACTTAATCACACGTGATTAAGCGTGTCTTCTTTCTCATATATTTCAAGGCTATCTCTGGTAATTCCCCTCTAAAACACCCGAGCATGCACCACTGGATTTCTTTCTTTTATTTGCATCAATTTCTTTGAATGAATGGTTTGGGGTGCTTAGCTTGACATTGGGTGACTCCTAGTACATTTTG
>LZPO01088764.1:0-10127 GCA_001675575.1 Neotoma lepida | reverse complement strand
TTTTCATTTCTGATTTTGTTAATTTGGATGCTCTCTCTCTGCCTTTTGGTTAGTTTGGATAGGGGCTTGTCTATCTTGTTGATTTTTTCAAAGAACCAACTCTTTTTTTCATTGATTCTTTGTATTGTTCTCTTTGTTTCTATTTCATTGATTTCAGCCTTCAATTTGACTATTTCCTGTCATCTATTCCTCCTGGGTGAGTTTGCTTCTTTTTGTTCTAGAGTTTTCAGGTGTGCTGTTAAGTCACTAGTGTGAGATTCCTCCATCTTCCCTATGTGGACATTTAATGCTATAAATTTTCCTCAGCACTGCTTTCATAGTGTCCTATAAGTTTGGGTATGTACTTTCATTTTCAATNAATTCTAGGAAATCTTTAATTTCTTTCTTTATTTCTTCCTTGATCCATTGGTGATTCATTTGGGCATTATTCAGTTTCCATGAGATTGTAGGCTTTCTATAATTTTTGTTGTTGTTAAAAATCTGACTTTAAGCCATGGTAGTCCGATAAAATACAGGAGGTTATTCCATTTTTTTGTGTTTATTGAGATTTCTTTGTGACCAAGCATGTGGTCAGTTTTAGAGAAAGTTCCATGGGGTGCTGCGAAGAAGGTATATTCTTTTGTGTTAGGGTGGAATGTTCTGTAGATATCTATTAAGTCCATTTGAGTCATGACTTCTGTTAGGTCCCTTATTTCTCTGTTAGGAATGTTCTGTAGATATCTATTAAGTCCATTTGAGTCATGACTTCTGTTAGGTCCCTTATTTCTCTGTTAAGTTTCAGTCTGGCAGGTCTATCCAGTGGTGAGAGTAGGGTGTTGAAATCTCCCACTACTAGTGTGTGGTGTTTAATGTGAGATTTAAGCTTTAGTAATGTTTCTTTTANAAATGTGGGCCCCCTTGTATTTGGGGCATAAATGTTCAGAATTGAGACATCATCTTGGTGGATTTTCCCTGTGATAAATATGTAGTGTCCTTCTATATCTCTTTTGATTATTTTAGTTTGAAGTCTATTTTATTAGATATTAGGATAGCTATACCAGCTTGTTTCTTAACTCTGTTTGATTGGAAAGTCTTTTCCCAGCCTTTTACTCTGAAGTAGTGTCTGTCTTTGAAGTTGAGGTGTCTTTCTTGTGTGCAGCAGAAGGATGGATCCTGTTTATGTATCCATTCTGTTAGCCTGTGTCTTTTTATAGATGAATTGAGACCATTGATATTAATGGATATTAATGACCAGTGATTATTAATTCCTGTTATTTTTTGTTAGTAGTGTTGTGTGTTTCTCTTTTTTAGTATTTGTTGGTGTGAGATTATTTATTGCCTGTGTTTTCAAGGGTGTATCTAACTTCCTTAGGTTGGATTTTTCCTTCTAGTGCTTTCTGTAGGGCTGGATTTGTAGATAGGTATTGTTTAAATCTTGTTTTATCATGAAATATTTTGTTTACTCCATCCATGGTGATTGAGAGTTTTGCTGGATATAAAAGTCTGGGTTGGCATCCATGGTCTCTTAGTGTCTGCATAACATCTGTCCATGACCTTCTAGCTTTCACAGTCTCCATTGAGAAGTCAGGTGTTATTCTGATGGGTCTGCCTTTATATGTTACTTGGCCTTTTTCCTTTGCAGCTCTTAATATTTTTTCTTTATTCTGTATGGTTAGCAGTTTCATTATTATGTGGTGAGGGGACTTTTTTTGATCCAGCCTATTTGGGGTCCTAAGCTTCATAGGCATTTCCTTCTTTAGGTTGGGAAAGTTTTCTTCTATGATTTTGTTGAATATATTTTCTGTGCCTTTNAGATGGTATTCTTCTTCTTCTATCCCTATTATTCTTAGGCTTGGTCTTTTCATGGTGTTCCAAATTTCCTGGACGTTTTGTGCTATGACTTTTTTGGCTTCAGTATTTTCTTTGAGTGAAGAATCTATTTTGTCTATTGTGTCTTCAACGCCAGAGATTCTCTCTTCCATCTCTTGCATTCTGTTGGTTATGCTTGCATCTGTAGTTCCTGTTCGTTTACTCAGATTTTCCATTTCCAGCATTCCCTCAGTTTGTGTCTTCTTTATTGTCTCTATTTCAGTTTTCAAATCTTGAACTGTTCCTCCACCTATTTAATTGCTTTTTCTTGGTTTTCTTTGATTTCTTCCAATTTTTTGTTTGTCTTTTCCTCGATTTCTTTAAGGAAATTTTTCATTTCTTCTTTACAGGCTTCTGTCATCTTCTTAAAGTCATTTTTAAGGTCGATTTCTTCTGCTTCTTCTGCATTAGGATGTTCATGTCTTACTGATGTAGAACCACTAGTTTCTGATAGTGCCATATAGGTTTTTATGTTATTGCCTGTATTTTTGCACTGGTGTCTACCCATCTTTTCTTCCACTCTGCAAGCAGTGTCTGTGTCTCCGGGGTCTGATGGATACTCTTGGTCCAATGGGAGCTCTTGGTGTAATTAGGGCTCTTGGTGAAATTGGTGCTGATGGACTCTGTGTCTCAGGGAGCAGCTCTTAGTCCAATTGGTACTAGCAGGCTCTGTCTCTTGGTGAAATCAGTGCTGGCAGGCTCTCTTGGTCCAATCTGCACTGGTGGGCTCTGTCTCAGGGAGCAGTTTCAGCCTCCAAGGGGGGGTGGGTGGAATTTTGACTTTTTAACACAAATGACCAGAAGAGTTATTTTTTTTGTTTTGTTTTCAGTTCATTCCAATAGATTCTGAACAATCCATTAGTATTACAGATTTTAGTATACTTTTGTGCATAACTTTGTAAGAGCCCATGAAGTTGCCCAATCCAGCTTTTTGTTGTTGTGACGTGATATTGTCATCTACCAATTTCATATTTGGGAACTATGCAATTGAGTTACAAATAAAGCACACAGAAAACTCTCCAAATGTTTTAAATCAGTTTACATTTTGTATTGGCTACATTCNTAGCTGTTCTGGGAGGCACATGACCTGATAGCCACAGGTTGAACATGCATAGATGGAAATAAGTACTTATTTTCAAGTAGCAGTGGCATTTTGTGCTGACTTTATGCACATAGGATACAGTTTGGAGAGAAATGAGTTGATTGCTTGAGATATGTCTGCTGTGAAGAATTTTGGCTCCTGTGTGTCCTGCTGATGTACCAGCCATCAACTGTTAAAAGCTTCAAGTGGTTTTCTTGATGATAAAGTTAGTGGTTAGTACTAAAAATAAACTCACACAGACGCACTGATAGTTCTCACAGGTTATATTATTGAAGATGATCTGGTTAAAATGGCAAAGCCCAGATGATTGCACTAAATATCTGGGGTGAATTGTCCTCATAGTTATTATTGTTACTAGGATCCATCATCAGANTTGGGTGGCAACAATCCAATGATATGCTACTTCTCCTCAGCCACTCTTGGAATTCTGTGAGCCCACAGCTCTGATGATTCTGAGAAATGACTTTGCAAATGGTCTATTTGAAAATGAGGGTTTAGGTCAACTTATGTATTAATGTTTAGGCCCCCAAACACAAAATAGCTATCTATGAGATAGTATCTCCTGGGATACTTCTCAGAGTCGTGTTATATATGCTCTCGTTTTGAAGAGGATTGATTGACTTATAAAATCATGCCCTATGCAAGCAGTATGCTACCAATTTCTGAACTCCCCAACCTTGTATTGGAATTCAAACCCCAGCTGCTTCCTGTGTACACTCAAGAAAGTGATTTACTTGATGACATAGTTTTCCACATTTGTATAGCAAGGATGATTAGAGGAATCTGTGCAATAGAGTTGAGAGTATTAAATGGATTAATGTATGCAAAGAGTTTAGAACAGTGTCAGAAATCATGAATAAAACTTTTCTATATTATTAGCATTTTTTAAAGTTGACTCCATGGAAAGAGATTGGTTTCCCATGATAGTAAATTTCCCAGGTATCTGAAATAGAATGTTAAAATTCTCCAGTTTGCCCATTTTAGTAAACAAAGAGTATTTTTTAATGTTTTCTAGTTGCAGTAAATTTCATTATACAGTTCTTGCCAAAAGAACATTTGAATGAGTTTTCCCAGACAACCTTAACACATTTCTAAGAATAATAAACAATTTACTGACAAAGAGGAAAATATTTTGAACTTCAATGAGGAATTCTGCATAAAACAAATTGACAGCAGAATGAATATATACTGCAGAAAAATATATAGCTGTAAATCAGTGTTGGTAAAAAGTATGAGATCTGTTGCAGATCACACTGTTTAACTTACTGTTTATTGAATAACAAATTATGAGTATTAACACAAGTACTCCAAAGGTGCCTTGAGTATAGTGATTGTTATAGGGAAAGTTAGTGGAGAGATTTTCATTGTTTTGCCTTTGCAGTCAGTTCTGGACTTAATATACAGAATGTATTTTAGTGATATCTGAAAAGGTCATCAAAGGGACCAGTTGGTTGAAATGCATTTGGATGACCTGAACACATAGTTGTTGTGTCTCTAAATCCCAGACATACTTTATTAGGACAATACAGCTGGTTTGCTATTTCTATCTCCTCATTATCAACACATTATGGTATGGCCTCTTCCCCCTCACTTCCAGTGCCAAGAATTTGGCAGGGACACTATGTTAGCAAGTCTAAGCCTGGGGGTGGGGAGGAACAGCAGCAGCTTCGCACAGCTGCAGGGCAAGGGAAGACTGTTTTCTGAACGTTTGCTACTGGCTTAAGATTGATAATGACCGTCTTTAGTCTTTTGAAGAATTTGAAAAAAGTACAACAGTTGCTTGGGTTTCCAGGAACACTCAAGGAATGTTCTATTTGTTGTGATCTATATTTACATATGTTATAGAACTTGTCTGTAAATCTCACCACTTAAAGTTCTCCCCAGTTCCTTTCCTTTCTAACCATCTCAATTTGATGGAAATTCAAGTGAGATAATGAAATAGATTGTCCCTGGGCCTATTTCAAAGGTTGTATGATCAAAAACAATTCAACATATCACATCACACTTTATTTATGTATGAGTGACCTTATTTGGTGGACCAAGTGAATTCTCTGATAATACCAAACCAAGGACACTGATGTGAAAAACTTTCTCTTGTCAACATTCACACTGTTTCTTATTTATTTAAGAGGTGAAATGAAAAAAAAAAGCAATCAGTTTGAGGACTCCTTTTATTGTTGCACACAATCTCAAGTCTTGTGAATGTATTAAACATTTTAAGATTTTTCTTAGGACTTTCATAGAAATATGAATCCTCAAATTTTGATGGTCTGATTAGCATTCAAAAGGAAGAATCATGAAATATATTCTATAGTTTGTTTAAAAGTTTAAAAATTAATCTCAAGTTTAAAATCTTTATAGTATTTATTTTTCAGAACACACACAGATTATTCTTTNAGCACTACCTGAAGTGCTAAATGCTCATGATATCTTATAACCTCATGAAATAGTTGGTCTTAAAAAAATAAAGGCTTGATCCCTACACACAGAACTACAGGCNGCAAATGAACACTGACAGCAGGAGAAATCATCTTCCCCAGGCATGAGCACACCAACTGGTCATCCAATACCAATGGTCATCTCTGAAGACACACATACAAGTCATATTATATAGACTGAACAGGTTATATTTCTGTACTTTGGAATATATTGTATATACATATATGTGTATATATGCCACAACAATTAGTGAAAAGTAAGCCATACATTCAAAAGAGAACAAGGAGATGTAAATGGAAGGGTTTAGAGGGAGGAAAGGGACATTTTCATATCAATACTTTTTATGTGTATTTTCTTCCTTTTACTATGTTTGACTTAGATGCATCAAAACTCGACTGAGACAACTAAAATTCAGCAAGTATGGGTTTATTAATAGTAATAAAAACTGAGATATTTAGAAATTTATACATAGGCACCAAATTTTATAAGGTTGTTTCCTGGTTANCAAAGTGTATCCATCTATGTAGTGGTTCTGGTGGTTTATATTTATTTAAAGTACATTAATGGACTTTCATTTTAAAAACCTAAGTAACTTCACATGATATTTCACGTAGGCTGAGAGAAGAGTGAAGTTCCGAATCAATGGGTGTCTGTCCACAGCTTTAACTCAAGAGAAAAATAGGTTGCATTTACGCCACTCAGTAGTGCAGGTAAATGACACTGGTATTAGTGTCGCAGATGAGTGAAGTCTCAAGGTCCTCTGAGACCCTTGTTTCCTTAATGTCTTCCTCCCCCTACAGAAATGGAAACCTTGTCCCCAAAGTTACACACATCTTGTTTTAAGGTTACAGTGGTGAACGATGACTATATGGGGAGAACCTTGAAATTTCATTAAGGGTAGCAAAAGAAGAGTTCTCTCAGTGTGAGGGATTCGTAAATGAAGCTACTTTGTTACTGTCAGAATTAATACATGGATAAAAATCTGTGTTTTCTAAGCTCTTAAAACATTTTTGTATCCTTTATTTTTTAAAGTAGTTTTATGTTATTTTTGTACTATTAACATTTCGCACTTATGACACTTCTGCCCCTCACTGCCGACAACAAACAATAGAATTGCTTCAATTAAGAAACAGAACATCAGCCCCTGGCATCTTATTCTGTTGTTCCATCTTTTTTTTTTTTTGCAAGGGAGAATTCATTTGTTTCTTAATTAAGAAAAACACCAATAGCATGAAAAATCTGCTTATGGTACCTGAATGGTAATTAGGCTAAAGGTAAAAAAGAAACATGCACATACATTCCAATAGCAACCAAAATGAACTTGAGCTGATAAAAATGAACTACACTCCCCTTGCATAAATGGAGGCTGAGAGAAGTGTACAGTCATTATGGCTAAGACAATATGCAAACTATCTTCAAAGAAATCAAATTGCTAGAGTGTTTTCATTTGCATGTATTAACTATTAACATAATGAGGAGAAGTGACATTGGACCNGGATTGTGTGTCTGTTCGGATTGATAATTTAACGACATCTGCAAACAGACGCCCCAAACCCATGCTAGTAGTTAGATCAGACATGGACTCCACAATGTGGGCTAAAACAAAATCTGCAGTGTGTGAACCTGCTCAGAGGCAGTAGGCTCAGCATCTCCTTCATTTTCATGACACCTCTGCCTTTTGTGTCCCATTTCTTTTTGTTAATATTTTTAAAATAATGGTCTTCCCATGCAAAAACTTTCTTTGAAGTTTAAAGGAGTAAACTTGTGTGAAACTTCCCAGTTTTCTTCAGTGCAACTTTCAGGCTGTGAGGAAGGATTGCACAAAGCAGGTCTTACAGAACCGTGGTATTACATCAAGATCTATTGGAGAATTTAAAACTCAGGGCTTTTTGTTTATTTATTCCAAGCTCATATAAATGTATGATTCTTCATTTTTAGCAAATTTAAATCTAGGGGAAANGGAAATAATTATTATTGATACCTTATGTGCCAGGCTCTGTGTTGAATACGTATTTTTATTATGACAACTTCACAATACACTTAATGTATTTTGATCATTTTCATCTTCCATTACCCTCTGTCAAGGCCCTCCCACTCTTACTTCAAAATACTTTTCCTAGAAAAATGGAGTTAGGTTTAATTACACAGTTGGATAACATTACTGTTCTAGCAAAGCACACAAATCTCTAATTTTAAGAAGATAAAGCCAAAATATATTCCTTGACTTCAGAATTCTAACACCTGTTTTTAAAATAATACATTACAACAAGATGAAATATAATAAAATAAAACAAAAACTATCACATTGGAATTAGACAAAACAAACAGAAGGAAAAGAGAAGAAGAGAAGGCACAAGCATCAAAGACCCAGTTGTTCACATACCCTAGAATCTCATAAAAACTAAGCTGGAAGCCATAATATAGACACAGAGGACCATAATGCAAGCACTGTGCATGCTGATTCAGTCTCTATGAGTTCATTTGAGTCTTACTCATNCTGATTTAGAGGGTGTTTCAACATTCTTAAACTCAGAGAATATGGCTTACTCCAAAGACCAAGAAATCCAATTAATTTTGTTAAAATTTTTGGAGACATATGGATGTGTCTTACTAAGAATGAGGACTTCTANTTGGTACTTTATTTACTACATTTTCTTTCATTCTATTAACACATGTATTGTGGTCTTCCTCTGGATCTGACCTTCACTACCTAAAGCACAGAGGTAAAGGCACCATTTGCAAGAAAGGCACCATCTCTGGGCTGAGGGAACTTAACATTCTCACTATGGACAGCAGGACATGAAAGCAAGAGGAAAGTGAGTGCAGTGTGACTTCACAATGAAATGGTATACAGAAAATCACACAGGTTAATGTGACAGAGAGTAACTACGCTGGTCATCTTCAACTCATCCTCTAACATCACAGACTTCGGAGACTTAGAGCAGTTTCTCAAGCTTGCTGCTTTTGGTGAGGAACTAGAAAGTGAGTATAATTCCTTAAAAACTGATAGGAAACACTGTTAGTGGTGAACAGCCACTTTTTCCAAGAAAGCCTGATCCACACAATTCTACAAAATTCAAGATGAAGAATGTTACCTTATGGATGATTCAGAGGCTGGGAAGGAATGTTGAGGACCATTGGACTTTGTTGATAAATTATATGACCAGTTGTCAGAAATGGTGTTGGGTTTAGGTATCATGTGGTTACTAAGATGGTTACAAAACACACCCTCATAGAGTTTCTACTCTAGAAGAGAACAGAGTTCCTTTCAAAATGATTGTGGCTCTAAGGAAACCAGTTGAGTTGTTTGATCATTCAGATGTTATTTATGCATATAATATCCTCAGAAATATTTATAAGGTGTCTACATGAATATTTTTAACCAATATAATCATGATAACTATATTAATTTGTCCATTTTTGGTAGATAATTTCTATTACAAAATAAAGCATTATTGTATTATGCTACAAATAGCATTATTGTTGTTATTATTGAAGTAATATTACCAATAAAATATAATATTGTTATTGCAATATAATAATACGTATATAATACATGTTTCAGTAATGTTAATATTGTAGTAATATTTTGCAATATAATGTTAATATACACATAACTAATAGAGTTATATGGTCTAATATATTTATATATGTATATATACACATCTATTTTCTTTTCTTTTAATGGGTAGTATAACATTAAGTGGAAACTTAGGAAATATAATTATTGACCATCCTCACTAGTATTGGAGTGCTAGTTGTAGAACTGAAAATTCAGAATTGGAAATGCATCAAATTCACTTTAATTCTCTTTAAATAATATGTACTATCACTTAACATTAATGAGATACTACCATACTATACTCTCAAACATCATTATCATTTGCTTTGTGTGTCTACTCAAGGAATACAAGCTAAACAAAAGAGCTTTAGAGAAATACTGAAGGACCACAAAGAGGAGTGCAGGTTTTATAAGTTATAATTATTTGACACTAATGACTGCTCACTAGTCCCTTAAAAAAATCCTCCTAAAACAAACAAACTCTAACTAACAAAAATCAAAGACTCGTTGTCTTTGTNTGATGCATTGTTTTGATTACATTTGAAAGAGAAACATCAAATTTCATACTTATTTGTTTAAACTAATGTTTATTTTTCTGGTTAAAATAGGTAATGTGAACTAGCATATCTCTGAGAATGTTTTAATAAACTTTGTCCAATGCCTATCATCCTGATCCTTCTAAAATAGTTTCACAAACTGGGGACCAATTATTCAAACATATGAGCCTATGGAAGTCTCCCATAGGCTCATGGTCATATCATAATGCAAAATGCATTTAGTCCAACTTCAAAGTCCCCATAGGCTTTCAGTCTCAACACTGTTTAAAAGTCCAAAGTCCAGAGTCTCTTCTGAGATTCAGGGCCATCCCTGAACTGTAATCTCTGTAAAATCAAAAGCCAAATCATATGCTTCCAACAGGCAATGGCACAGAATATACATTACCATTCCAAACAAGATGAGTAGGGGCATAATGGGAAAACACTGAACTGAAGCAAGGTGGAAACCTAGCAAATGTTGTAGCTCTATGTCTGATGTCAAAGAGTTTAGATGACTTTTCTTTTACAGCTTTGTTGTGTAAAACACACTTATGCTGAGCAGCTTCCACTCCCTGTGTGCATCTCTCCCTGGCAGCTATTCCATGACTCTGGCACCTCTAATATCTTGGTGGCTCCAATG
>LZPO01088763.1:0-10318 GCA_001675575.1 Neotoma lepida | reverse complement strand
TGTGTGTGACAATGAGGTTGTGGGAACAACTCAGTGAATAAAACAGACACAGTCCCAGTTCTCCATAATTGATCTGTAAAGCTCACTCTTAGTAACTACCCTGGTAAGTGTAATAAAGGAGAAATGCATGATTATAAATAAGTAAACAAATATCCTTAGCAATGAGAAATTTGACCCACATGAAGGGTAGGAGATGGAAGAGTAACTCACTCACACAGAAGTACACACGCATCTGCTCTTTACCTTTTGTTAACTCATGGGTTGCCCTTCCTCCCTCAAAGAAGTCAGGTGAAGTCTGTTATTTAAATATATGAGATTGCTGATATTTCTTTCATGGTGCTGAGTTCCTCTGAGATTTCTGACTCAAATTTCAAGTCTGATCTTAAGAATTACTTCTAGTGAGAAGACTGGGAGACAGTGGGGATAGATGAGGAGTGTGTGATGCTGGTGTGAACAATTCTCTATCCATCACTCAGGAGAGATAAGTAAAGGGCAGGTACACACACACACATGCACACATACACATACATACATACACACACACATACACACACATACATACACACACACGTACACACACATGCACACACACATGCACACACACACATACACACACATACACACACATACACACACACATACACACACACACACAGACACACACACACACACCTCTGTTGTTTTATTTTTCCTGTGGCAGCATTGTTACTTTGGGCCCATCAATGTCAGCTCATTGATTCCAACATAGCTTATTGGTTGGGTCAAAAGAATAAGATGCTAAATTACCATGAATCCCAAGTTAAAACAGGGGCTTGTCTTGGCTTCTGCAGCAGTGCTGTGAGTTGTTCTTTGTCTCTAGTCCTCTCTTATCTTTTCTGTCATTGCTCTTTTCATCTCAGCATCTATATCTTCCACCTCCACCTTCTGCCCAGATTCTGTTAAAGAGCATGCCAGTAATTGCTGATGTCTGGAATTTGGAGAGATTGCTTGTTAAAAGGTTTTAGGGCATTTTTTTAATGACATTGAAATTAAGAAATATGATAATGTGTTATAATATATGAAACCCTTCCTCCTGCTTGCATGTGTGTGTGCATGCACAGATACTATTGGTCTGTACTCAGACGTGCTTCTGAACTGTTACTTTAGGAATGCAGTTGTCTTTTCAAAGTGGCTATCGAGGGAATTAGAACTCAAATTAAGGATTATTAAAAAGACATTCAAGCTGAAATATATTATTACTGCAGAAGCTGTTCTTGCATTAGCAAAATGAAGCCAGTGGAACAACTGGCATTTACGACGTAGGCTCTAAATCAAAATTCTGCAAAGCATTCCTGTTTTTACACTCTGATAGCATGCTTCTCCACAATTCTGCCACCATGAACTTTTGTAAGTATGTTGCTATATAAAACACCTGGCAGGTTTTGAAACTCATAGAATATTTGGCTCTGAGTTCCCACATTTTCAAACATGGGGTATTTTTTTCCCCATGGTTTTTACAGAATTGGATCAGCAGGAAGTTGAACCCTTTGGGTGCTGGATTTGAGAATTTAGTATTTTGGGCATTTGTCCACTTGACTGCTTGATTTNCAGTATGCCACATTTTGGAAATCGTAGATGGAAAAACACTTTAGAAGCAAGTCTTTTCCATGCTTTCCTAAACTCTGTCTTCCTCCTTTTGCTGTTGCTTCAGATACTATGCATTCATTCTGCTGGGAAACTCAGCTTGATCTTTTGACCTCTTTCTTCTCACACTGTAAAATGTCACAGATATGACATATATACCCTCAACATTTGTCCTTAGCAAGAAACCTGACNTTTCTTGACTCTGTCCCTTCTTCCCCATTGTTCACCTACATCATCCTTAGTCTAATTCCACCTGTCCCCTCATCTTACCTACATTATTGGGATTATGTTGTAANTGGTTGCAGAGCCTTAGGTACTATTTCTCCCTCTCTATTTTTGCCCCAAAGAATTCATCCATTGCAACTTAGAAGAGATAATTTGATTACATCATGTCTTTACCAAAATTATACCAATAGGAGTAAATTTAGATCTTACAGGTTTCCAAGACATGATGGGTCATTGTACACATGAACACAAAGTAGCTGTGAATGCATGTGCATGACCTGCCTGTGATCAAAGCAGCCAAAATACCAGCATGGATGAGGAGATGGTTCTGCAAGTCTCACTCCTAGAGGAGCTATTGGCAATGGATGGTTACTGGAAGATGGAGAGTCAGTTTACTTAAGGGATACAGCTCTTGATAGGCTGCCTATGTTCCAGCTAATGGCTCTACACCCATGCACTTAATTGCTGCACTAAGTGCACTAGTGGGTTTTTAAAAGAAGCCCATGAATTAGGGGAGGAAAAGTGATAGAGATTAGCGGAAGAGATGAGAGCAGAGAAAAGAGGGTAGATTTGATCAAACCACATGATAGGAATGTATGAAATTCTCAAACAATAAAAAAAACCAAACAAACTACTCTATATTATGATTTTCACTTGTTCCATATTTCATTTGACTTCGTACTACCATGTAGCTTTAATGTGGAATGTTCACCACAGCAGTCTCACTATCTCGCTTTTACTTTCTCTTCCTCTCCNCTCTTCCATACTTGGAAAATTCAAGAGTTGTTGCCTGATAGGAGATTTCACTGTGTCCTCAAATCTTCAGGCTGTGTAGAGACATCTTAAGACTACATTCTTGGGGCTAGAGAAATAGCTCTGCAGTTAAGTGCACTTGCTACAGAATCATGAGGATCAGAGTTATGATCCCAGCAACCACTGTAACAATCATGGTGCATCTCCCTATACTATAACTGTAGCTCTGAGGGAATCTGATGTCTTCTTCTGGCTTCCATGTGCACTTATAAGCATATACTCACACAGACAAACACAAACAAACAAACAAACAAATGAATACAATTTTAGAAAATAAAACCAGATAATCATAGAAATAATTTTACTCATGCTATTTTTTGGAGGTGTCTGTGTGCGCGTGTGTGTATGTGTTTTGTGTTATGTTTTGGGTTTGTGTGTAGTGTATGTACTTGTGGGCATGCGAAGGTACAGTAGTGAGTGCATGTTTGAATAAATGTGGAGGCCAGAGGTAGAAGTCAGATGCTGTTGTTCAATTGCTCTCTACTTTTGTTTTTGAGATGTCCCCCCCAAAATTGGAACTCAGAGTGCATTGATGTTTCTAGGCCAGCTGGCCAATGAGCTTCAGGGACCCACCTGTTTCCTTCTGCCTCATTCTAGTCCTGGAGCTACAGGAGCACACTCACTACCGTGCCTAGCTTTCGATGTGGAGTCTGGAGATCTGAACTCATGTCTTTATGCTTGTGCAGGAAGTACTTTACTCACTCAGCTGTCTTCCCTGTTCTGTGGTTATGTTTTAATTGCTTTATTGAGATACACGTTAGACCATATAATCCACCCATTTAAGTAGAATGATTCATTAATTTTCAGTATTATTACAGACTTAGGAAATCATTTTCACAGTCAATTTTCTGATATTTTACTAGCATTCTAAGAATGCCCCTAACAATTAAGGATCACTTCTCATTTCCCAAGAAACCCCTGAACTCCAAGTAAGTACATGTTATTATATCTCTTTTCACAATGTGTTTGACTATTTTAGATATTTCCTATAAACAGAATTGTATGCTACATGGTCTTTTGTAACTGACTTCCTTTTCTGAACATGAAGTTTTCAAGGTTCAGCCATGATGTAGCATATACCATTTTTATTTCCCTTTAGTTACTAAATATTATCCTGTGTGCTTTGAATCTGAAATAACCAACCCAGGTGTTTTGGTCACAGTGATACAAATAAAATACACACATGAATATAGAAGCCATTTTCTTCACCTCTTCATCAGCTGATGGTGCTGTGGGTTCTTTTTATTATATGGCTGTCATGAGTGATGCTTCTGCAAATCATTNTTGGTGTAGTTTTATTTTTAATAGATACTTTATTTTTCTTGAGGAATGTATCTAAAGGCAAAATTCTATGCTCAATGTATTTGGAATTGCCAGTCTTTTTTCTCATGTCTGAACCCATCAATAACATATGGGGACTATACTCATTCCATATCTAAAATGATATCTGCTCAGTCCATGAGGTTGTGTGCTCAGCAATCTCCTCCTGGCACAGAAGACTTGGAAAAATTCTGGAGAGCCACTGGTCTTCAGTCTATACTGGAAAGCNGACATGCTGTGTTCTCAGCAGTGAAGGAATGTAGCAGCAAGTATAGCAGCTGCAGAAGCTCAGCAACAAAGTAGATGAAAGAACCAGCAAGACATGAAGAGAAGCAGGAGAAAAGCAAAGCTTTTCCCCTCAGACTGTCTTTTATCTGGTGGCCACCAGAAGATGCTTCCCATTGCCACTTTAAATAACATGATCAAGAAAATGGGTGACAAGTAGCTTATCTCTTAGCTGATCCCAGATCTAGTCAATTTTAACTACCCAAAACTCCATTCTATCTAATGTCTAATTGGGCTTTTCTTTGAATATTTTTTGNTTTTATTATTTATGTGTACATGTATGTGTCTTTGTGAATATATGCCNCATGTGTTTGGGCACCCTTGGAAGCCAGAAGATGGTGTTGGATCCTTTTAGCCTGGATCTGGTGTTATTGGCAGTTGTGAGCCACTTAACGTGGATGCTGGAAACTGAACTAAGGTCCTCTGGAAGATCGGCAAGCTTTCTTAGCCATTGAGCCATTTTTGCAGGACCTAATTGGACTTTTTATGATCCTGTGCTTTTGGTATCATATATAAGCAATTATTGCTCAACTCATGGACACAAAAACTAGTTCTGTTATTTATCCTATATGTTTTATAATTTTAGTTCTATAGTTAGAACATCAATCCATTTTGATTTAGTTTTATGTATTGTATAAGGCAGGGATCCAACTGCATCATTTTACACACCTATAATCAGTTGTCTAGAATCACTAATTGGAAAGATGACTCTGTTCTCCAGTGTATTGTCTGGATAATTCTCACTGCAGATTGACTATAAATTTGATGTTTTATTTATAAATTCTCAACTATTGTTCATTGACTTCTATATTCATCCTTATGATGTATGATGCCTGTATCTTTGAAGTATATTTTAAGATAGATAAGTATAACACTCTATTCTTTTTAAAAATCAGTTTGACTATTCTGGGCATTTTGCACTGCTGTAAAAATTTTATAATTTTTAGTTGGAATTGTTAATAAAGGTTGTAATACATTTGATGATCAATTTTGGAATTATTGCCAGTTTTACAATTGTTTTTCTATCTAAGAAAATGGGATCTCTTTTTGTTCATCTAGATTTAATATTTTTCAAATTTTTTAATTTATTTATTAGTTTTCAGGACAAGTATCACTTATCTTGTTAATTTAATATTTAGTGTTTTATTATTTCTGTGCTTTCGCAAGCTAATTATTTTCTAGTATTCCCTTTGGAATTGTTCATTTTAAGAGTAGGAACACTCAACTGATCTTTGTACATTGATCTTATATCCTGCAACCTTGCTATCCTTGTTTGTTAGTTCCTTCTTAGGACTCTTTAGGACTTCCAATATAAAAAAAATAATGTCATCTATAAATGCACGTAGCTTTATTTCTTCCTTTAAAACTTGGATGCTTTGTCTCTCTTTTCTTGCTAAATTGTCTTGGATCTCCAATACAGTTNAATATGAGTCATAAGACAGATGCCTCATCTTATTTTTCAACATACAATGTTAGCATTGTATCTCTTCACCATCATGCATAATGTTAATTATGTTTTTGATTAGCTCATATCCATTTGAGACAGTTTTCTTATAAGCATAGTTTGGATTTTTATCATGAATATTATATTTTGTCTGTTGCTGTTTCAGTGTCTATTTAGATGTTTTGATGCTTTATTTTACTTGTCAATGTGGCCTACTCTAGAATTAGATGAGAAGTAAGTCTCAGTGAGGAATTGTCTAGATTAAGTTAGCTTTTAGGCCTGTGGGCATGTCTTTAGGAGATATTCTTGTTTACATCCATTGAGTTAGGTAGACAGACATGCCCACTGTAGGTGTCTCCATTCCCTAGAAAGGAGATCCTGAGCTGTAAAATAGTGGAGAGTGTAGGGGTTTCAGAGATGGGTCAGTGATTTAGGGTGCCNATTGCTCTTGCAGAATTTGGTTTCCAACTCTCACAGCAGGAAACTTGGAAGCAGCTGTAACTCCAGCTTCAGGGGATCTGATGACTTCTTACAGTCTCTATAGTTAGCTACATTCATGAGCACATACCCACACACAAATACACACATACACATATATACGTGTAATTAAAAAATAAAAGCAAAAATATAGAAAGTGAACTGAATCCAAGCATGCATTCATTAATTTTCTTTATGCTCTTGAGTGTGGATATAACTAGATGCTTCAGGGTTCTNCTCCATTGACTTCTCCACAATGATGGACTGTAAATTGGAAATGTGAAACAGAAAAAACCATTTTTAAAAAATAAGTTGCATTCATCGAGGTCTTTTATCATAGCAGCAGGTAAAGAAACTAAGATTGCCATCCCNGTTTTCCTCTTCATATGGCAGATATTATTTGATTTTTGCTTATTGGATCAACTCAAGAGTAATCTCTAAATCAGTAAATTAGAGCAATTTCTCAAGCCACACTCTTGACTTCTCTAAAGGATCTTGGTGTAGGATCACTTAGCTTAGTCTTAAGAGTTTATCTCCCTTTCACTCAGCTGTGGTAGTTTGTGATTAAGAATTTGCGTACTACATCTTTGCTATATATTCTTGGCTATCTTGGTTATGTAAGTTGCTGACAGTACTTTCATACACTTTCTTTAAAAACATTTTGTTGTTTTTTTCTCTTTACTCTTTTAGGGGGCCAGCCACCCAGCTCCCGAATAAATCACACACACAGAGGCTTATTATTTCTTATAAATGCCTGGCCTTAGGTTGGCTTATTTCTAGCCAGCTTTTCTTAAATTATTCTATCTATCTTTTGCCTCTGGGTTTTTACCTTTCTCTATTTCTGTATATCTTTCATTACTTCTTACTCTGTGGCTTGCTGTGTAGCTGGGTGGCTGGTCCCTTCTTTTCTCATTCCTTGATCTCTCTCCTCCCAGATTTCTCCTCTACTTATTTTCTCTGCCTGCAAGCCCCACCGATATCACTCACCTGATTGTTATTGGCCATTCAGCTCTTTATCAGACCAATTAGGTGTTTTAGACAGGCAAAGTAACACAGCTTTACAGAGTTAAACAAATTCAACATGAAAGAATGGAACACACCTTTGTGTCATTAAACAAATGGTCCACAGCATAAACAAATGTAACACATCTTAAAACAATATTCTACAACAAGATTTTATTAATTTGAGTCTTCCTTTTTGTTTTTCTTCATCAGGTTATTTAAATTCTGTCAATTTTGTTGACTTTTTCTATTGGTTTTCTTAATTTCATTTCCTGTAACTTACATATGATTCCATTCCCTGTGTTAAGGTTTCATTTGTTCTTCTCTCATCAGTGTCTAAATATGGANTATTAGATTTTCCTTCAGATTTTAATTCCTAGTCAATAGAAGCACCTATAGTTATGAACTGAAAATAAATGCATTTATTATCTTTATTGTCCTTTATAATTACATAATTAACTTTGCTTGGACTCTGGCATTTGTTTGTCTGTTTGTTTGTTTGTTTGTTTGTTTGTTTTCACTGTAGTTTCAAATCACTTTCTGGAGTTGATCCTTAGTGAAAGAATTAAGCTTTTAGCCTGAAAAACTTTCTTCAGTTATTATTACAAGTGAATGTGTTAGCAGCAATCCATTCTTTCAAATTTTGTTTATCTGGGCAATGTCTTCATTTTGCTTTTGTTTTTGAAAGTTTCTTTTAGTGTATATAAGGCTGATTATTGGTTGGTAGTTCATTCTTCCCCCTATGTCCCCTTTTTCTCCTTTCCCCTCTTTGTTTTTATTTATTTTCAATATGTCATCAACTGCCTTCTGGCCTCCATGTTTCTGATTACCTTATTTTCACTATTGTGAATTTGGATATTGATTTTGTTATACTTAATCTACCTGGAAATTGTTTTTAAACTTCGTGGATATGTAGGTTTCATCTTGCTTGTCATATGTTGGATGATTTTAGTCAATATTTTTGAGAATTTTTACAATATATTTTTTCTACCTTTTTCTATTGTATTCTTCTGTTAATCCCATTGTAAGATCTTAGCACATTTGGTGGTATTGTATATTTATCTGAGGTGCTGTTAATTTTTCTTCATTNATCTTAGCTCTCTACTATTGAGTTGTGTGTTATATATTTATTTTTGGGTTTACTGATTTTGTTGCNAGTTCAAAAATGCTAGTGAATTTTTCATTTCAGTTTTTATACTTTCAAATCTGGAATTTATTTGGTTTCGTTTAAATGATTTCTATTACTTTACATTTATACCATATATTTGCTTGTACATTGTCACCATGTCTGCCTTTTCTTCTTAAAGCTTCATATCCTTTTGCACTTTGAACACACACACACACACACACACAGAGCTTTTGAGTCTTTGTAAAGTTCAACATCTGAGTCCATTTAGAGTCATCAGAGGCAGTTTCTGTTGCTTGCTATTTTAAAAAATTAATTTCAAACCACACTTTCATGTTTGTTTTTATGTCTCAACCCTTGGGTCATCCAAGCCCCATGGCTGCTTTTGCTGTGTCTCATCTCATAGTTATTGTGTTCAAACTGGACATTGTAGACAATTCATCAGCTGAGTCCGTCCAGAGCTTTCTTTGTTTTCACTTGTTCATTTTCCTAGCAAATTTTGGGTGAATTATGCTCTTGAACTCTATTTCCCTGATGTGAATCCTCTGTGTTCACTCTTCGAAGCTCACAGACTTGATCTTGTACACAATTACCCTACAAGAACAGTGCTATTAGCCAAGGCCCCTTCAATTCTCTTTCCTTTTCANGTTAAACCATCTTCCTCTATTGTTGCTGCACCCAGCATTACTCCCCTAGTCTATGGATGATTGTTGCGTTGTTTTCTTTGTTTGTTTGACAACACTGAATGGCAAAACGTGCTTCACAACCTTTTTTCAATGAAGTCCAAGACTGCTGAGACCCTGGGCAAGGATGGTTTATGAAGCCTACCTTCAAGGTTAGTTCTGATCTCAGAAAAATCTCTCAGGTGTTTCCTTGCATGATTTTTTTTTCTGGTTAAATACGTGGACTATAGTTTGTCTCATTCTCCAGTGTTGTTTCCACCTTATTTTTGTACCAACAAAATCTCCATTATACTCAAGCTTTCAACATGTACATGTTTCAAAAAAGCTTGTTCTGTTAAAAANAGTTTCAGACTGAGTTTCTCATGTCCTACTTGTTTTATCGGGAAAAGGAGAGCTNAGCATAAAGCAGTACTCTCTTGTTCCCATGTGTGATACACTGCTTTGTAGACAGGGTGTTGGGAATGTGGGCAGTAGCTTCTCATCCTGACTTTGTTTCCTCCACAGATCCTTTCATACACGCAAGTTGGAGGAAGGACAACCAAGACTCTAGCGATCTCAGATGGCCACAGCCTCCACCCTACGCATTGGGGCTTTGTAGAAAAAGAGAGTTGACTGACTTCTTAGCCACACATATTTAGAATTTAGACTCTGCAACAAGACACTATGGAGAGTTAGGAATGCCTATATCTCACCCCTCTCTGAAAGGTACTATAGCACTTGACCAGTAGTTATGGATAAGGTATCTCTCTCTCTCCTTGGCCACATTGACATAGAGCAAGGCAACCATGTCATTGAGCTGGACCAGGAGAGAGGATTGGGCATGTCTGGTCCAAGTGATACAATGTACATGTGCATGCATTTGTGCATGCATGCCCGTGTGTGTGTAGTTTTGCAGGATACAATATTAGAAGGTGTAATTTATTTTTGGATATTACTTTAGTGATGATAAACAATAATACTTGTAATCTGTAGTAGTAAGTAAAAATTTCCTGTTAAGATAAATTAATTTAGAATACATGTTAATGCAATTCACTTAGTATAGTGAAAATTATATACATTTACATTCTTGCACTTCTCTGAGTTAAGACAAAACTTGGAGTAAGTCAGATAGTCCTAGACAGATAGGGAATTATATCAAAGAAATGAAGAACTCAAGTGTAAAATAGATCATACATCTGTTAGTAGATTGGCAGTTAGGAAAGGGTCTTTTGGTTAATAAGCACAAATTATCACTTTCCAACAAATTTGAATTTGTTTCTAGATAACAACTGTGTCAGATACCCTATGGCCTTGAAAGAAGTGTAATGGATTCCATATCCT
>LZPO01088759.1:0-18310 GCA_001675575.1 Neotoma lepida | reverse complement strand
AATCTCAGTATCTCCACCTATGCACTTCCACCTAAACTAATAGTCTGGGAGAATTCAATAAATATGTACTAGGTATAAACAAAAGATCTTGATATAGGATGAATGTTAGAGAGAGTCATAAATAAAACAGTTTCTGGCTTATATCACTGGAGAATGAGAGATCTTAAAATGTGGATAAGGTACAAGAATTTTCTCNTCTAATGGAAGAAGGCTCATCNGATCAATTAAATGCNTGCATATATCAAAAAGACAATAAATAAATTCCTCCATCAGCCTGGCTTCCTATGATCTGAGACATCAGCCNTTTTTCCTGTCTCTAATTTGAGCTGTAACAGCAGCTCTTCCTGCCAGCATTCACTATGAAACTGCACTATTGGCTGTCCTTGTTCTGGTATCAGTCTTGGACCGTAACTATACTACAAATTCTGCTAAGTCTCCAGTCATTTGCAGACCTTGGAATTTTTAAGCTTCCATAACTGTATGAAAGATTAGAGATATGACTCAGAGGACTGCTGTGGAATAATCCTCTTGCATATTGTAAAGATATGTCATTCAAATTGGTTTAGTAAAACACTGATTGGCCAGCAGCCAGGCAGGAAGTATAGGCAGAGNGACCAAACTAAGGATGATGGAAAGGAGAAGGACAGAGACAGGGGGATTGAGAGAGTTGCCACCAGATGCAGAGGGAGCAGGAGATGAATGTGCCATGCTAATAAAGGTACTGCCATGTGGTAGAGTGTAAATAAGGAATATGGNTTAACTTGAAATGTAAGAGCTAGTTAGTAATAAGCTTGAGCTATTGACCAAACATTTATAATTTATATTAAGCCTCCAAGTCAATTATTTGGTAAGCAGCTGCTGGGTATTTGGGAACAGGCAAGTGGGTGAGAAACATCAGTCAACAGGGGACAGCACTTATCTCTCATGCACAAGGCCCTGAATTCAATCTCCCATCCCATAAAGAAAGTCACATAACCACATGACCAAATGTATTATAATAAACATGTATTGCTTATAATAAATAAATTTCATGTAATTTATTATAATTAATAAATATGCTTTATTTTCAAGGTCTTTGTTCATCAGTTTTTGCTAGAGTCACAAATTCAATAGGAGGTGCTGGGTAGATGGATACAGGCATGAGTAGACAAAGAGATGAACAATCTCTAAGTTACTTATATGTAGGTTTTCAGGGCTGATTGGTATTACATAACCAACTAGAGAAGACTATTTTTACCACTCAACATTCTTTAGTTGCCCATAGTTCTTTGAGCAGGTTTGAGGCTTTCTGGCCTTTTTCCCATCCACATTGGTGCATGTATTCATGTCATCCTTGCTCAGCTTATGTTTGGATGATCATGTTCATGAGACTTTATGGGTGTATCCTCTTAAATTCATAGGAAACCCAATCCCACAGGAAACTCGCTGATCCTGGCTCTTACGGTCTTTCTGCACTCTCTTCTGCAGAAAGACTCAAGGTTCTCTGAACCTTAGGGATGGAAGTATTTTATAGATGTATCCTTGGACTGGTCTCCACAACTCTGCATTTTGATTACTTTTAGTAAAAGCCATTTTTAAAGTTAGGAAAGAAAATCTAATTACCAAGTGTACTGGCTAGTTTTATGTTAACTCAATACAAACTAGAGTCATCAGAGAAGAGGGAGACTCAATTGAGAAAATGCCTCTGTAAGAGTGGCCTGTAGACAAGCCTATAGGGCATTTGCTTAATTAATGATTGATGAGGAAGAGCTCAGCCCATTATGGGTGGTGCCATCCTTGGGCTTGTGGTCCTGGGCTCTCTAAGAAAGCAGACTGAGCAATCCATGAGGAGAAAGCTAGTAAGCAGTACTCCTCCATGGCTTCTACATCAAGTCCTGCCTCTAGGTTTCTGTCTTGCTTGAGTTCCTGTCCTGACTTCCTTTGGTGATATACTGTGATGTAGAATAAACCCTTTCCTCCGCAAGTTGCTTTTGCTATAATGTTTCATCATAGCAATAGTAACCTTAACTTAGACACCAAGACATCAGCAATTCATTTAAAAGTCCTTAGGTAAGAAGACTTCTAAAGTTAATTCTGAGCCTTTTTCTGTCTTTCTGTTTGTCTTTTAGTGTTTTTAGATATTTTTTATTCTTCAAAATTTCATACACTTATATAATATATTGATCATATGGATGCACCATCTCCCTCCAACTCCCCCAGTGCTCCTATCTCATCTCCTTCCTGACTTGATGCCCGTCTTTTTCAAAGCATCTGTTTNAGTGCAGAGAGAGGAATCAAGACAACAAAGGAGAATCTACTTCAAGGAGAAAAACAGAAGAATTCCTGGAGCCAAGAAAAGTACACCAGCAACCTATGAAGCAAAAATGAAAGGAAAAGCCAGGGAGAAGCACAAAGCAATTCAACCTCAATGTTGGGTCTCTGGATTGGGGTAAATTGGAGAATGCCAACAACCTTGAAAGCAGCAGCAGACCAGTGATCCTAACTTCAGGGAAAAGCCTTAGTCCCTAAAAACTTTAAATTTAGTTCACATCTTTTGTATAAAAGTGACTCCTCCTANATGACAAGCTAGCTTTAGGGAAGTAGTGCATAATGTCACTCATCAGANTCTTAGAGTGCAGCAACTGGATGAGTCCTGTTGTTAAGGACTGAGCTGATCTGAGGACCAGAAAACCAAGAATAAGAACTGGTGTGCATACTTACATCCCAGCTACTCAGGAGGCTGAGGAGGAGAGACTACAAAGTGAAGATTGACCTGTCTCAAAGCAAAGAAAGCTAAGGGTATTAGATCAGTGGTAAAGATGATCTGGCAGTTTTAGACTCTGGGTTCAATCCCTAATACCAGAAAAGAAATGAACAATCATAGTGCAACATCCCCATGGACCCCCCACCACATTAGCTGGGTAAAGAAAGCCTCATGGGACAGTTGTGGTTTTGAGACATATTAGAAATAACTCCTCCCTAATGTCTTAGATGGTTGTAAAACATTATTAAAACACCATTGAATACTCTTTAAATGACTACAATATTAATTATAAATCTTCATTGTATCCATTCCATTTGATGTGTGTTTTTTCTATGAATAAGCAAATATGTTTGGAGTATGGGGTGATTTGATTCTCTAATTAACAGATACTAAATTCTTCCCTGGAGCCATGCTTGATATAAGCAAAGTACTGTCAGTCAAGCAGCCAGAAAATTACCATATACTACTAGCAATGGCCATAATAAGATTCCTGGATGCCTTCTGAGTCTGGGTTACTTCACTCAGGATAATATTTTCTAGTTCCATCCATTTGCCTGAAAATTTCATGATGTCATTGTTTTTCTCTGCTGAGTAGTACTCCATTGTGTATATATACCATATTTTCTTGATCCATTCTTCAGTTGAGGGGCATCTAGGTTTTTTCCAGATTCTAGCTATTACAAATAATGCTGCTATGAATATAGTTGAACATGTATTCTTGTGGTATGATTGAGCATTCCTTGGGTATATGCCCAAGAGTGATATATCTGGGTCTTGAGGAAGATTGATTCCCAATTTTCTGAGAAACCACCATACTGATTTGCAAAGTGGCTGTACAAGTTTGCACTCCCATCAATAGTGGAGGAGTGTTCCCCTTGCTCCANATCCTGTCCAGCATAACATGGTATGTACTCACTCATTAGTGGATACTATATGTAAAACAAAGGATAACCATACCACAACCTACAACTCCAGAGCTAGCTAGCTAACAAGGTAGACCCAAATTGAGACATGTCAATCACCCTGGGAAGGGGAAATAGATGAGATCTCCATGAGTAAACTGGGAATTAGTGGTGGGCAATGGANGGTAGGGGATCGAGGATGAGAACATATGAGAATGGGATGGTCGAGCCAGAACAGGGATGGAGTGGGAAAGCCATGAAAGAAATATCATGATAGAGGGAGACATCATGGAGATAGAGAGAAACCAGGTGCTAGGGAAGTTCCCAGGAATCTCCAGGGATGACCCCAACTTGGACTACTAGAAATAGGGTGGAGAGGGTGCCCAAACTGAACTGGCTTGCCCCAGAGATTAGATTGGTGAATACCTTAACTGTCATCACAGAGCTTTTCTCCAGTGACTGGTGGAAACAGATGCAGAGATCCACAGCCAGGCACCAGGCAGAGCTCCAGGAGTCCAGTCAGGGAGAGAGAAGAGGGATTCTATGAGCAATTGCATCAAGATCATAATGGGGAAACCTTCAGAGACAACCAAACCAAACTAGTGGGAACTCATGAAAGTTGGATAAATGGCTATGGAGCCTGNATGGGACTCTGGGCCCTCTGCATGGCAAGACAGATGTGTAGCTTGATCTGCTTGAGGGGTCCCCTAGTGGTGGGATCAGAATCCATCCCTGGTGCATGAGCAGGCTCTTTGGAGCCCACTACCTATGATGGGACACCTTGTGCAGCCTTGAGGCAGGGGGAAGGGCCTGAACTTGCCTTTACTAGAAGTGCCTCCTCATGGGAGGCCTGGCCTTCTTGTGGGGAGGAGTTGGGAGGAGGAGATTGGAGGAGCAGGAGGAGGGAAGAGGGGGATCTTTAATTGGTGTGTAAAATGAATGGAAAAATTTTCTTAATTAAAAAGAGAGATTAATGGATGCCTTGTAGAAACTACACAATAATGACAGCTGTTTTCTGCCAAAGCACAGCTCAGGACCCTGAAGAAGTGGCTGTCTAGTTACCTTTCTATTGCTGTGAGGAGGCATCATGACCAAGCAACTTATCCTTCAATACTCTGAAGCCAGAACTCTGTGGCCTATGCTACCCAGTTCTGCTGCCTACTTGGGATACAACCTGGCCCCCTTCTTGAATTACATTTGTGTAAGCTTTGATTTGTTGATGCTTTCCTTTGTTGAATAAATCTTCCTTTGCTTTAAAAGCAGATTTCTTAGGCATTTCCTTTTCATAAATTGGAAAATTTGCTGGGAAAAATCTTGCCCTAAGGGCACCACTCCTTTTATTCCATTTAGAAGCAGGTCTACTTTAAACTTCTCATCTCTATGAGCACAATACTTGGCTCCAACATTAAATTTCCTGGTGCTCTTTTTCTCCCCAAATTGNACATTTTATATCTCTTTTCCCTGCCTGCTCTTTTTCATTGGAGATCTGTGTAAGAGTGATAATAACCGCATGGTAGTCAATACTAGGCTGTCTTGAAATATCGTTTGCCAATGAAATTAATCCTCCTCTGTTTCTCTTCAGAAAAGGAAAGGCCTCCCATGAATAACAATCAGCTATGGTTGTAGCCAGAAGTTTCTCCAGTCCAGCGCAGCCTGCAATCAGATGAATCTTTCCCACCTGCGATCTTGCAGCCGCTTATAAAATAATCACTCAGAGACTCAATATTAATTACAAACTGTATGGCCTATGGCTTGGGCTTCTTGTTAGCAAGATCTTTCATCTTAAATTAACCCATTTCTATTCATCTATGTTTTGCCACATGGCCATGGCATTACCTATTCTCTCACAACTTGCTTCTACTGGTGGCAGTTCCGTGTCACCCCTGTCCCTGCCTTTATCCCTCTTGGATCTCCTGCCTGGCTCCATTCTNTCCTGCCATAGACCAATGCAGCTTTCTTTATTAACCAACTGGAGCAACAGATATTCACAGCACACAGAAAGACATCCCACAGTACATGGTATATCAAATTGCAGTTAAACTAGGCACCTCCTTTCCTATTAAGGCTGGACAAGGCAACCTGGTAGGAGGAAAGGGTCACAAAAGCAGGTAACAGAGTCAGAGAAAGCCCTTGTTCCAACTATTAGGAGTCTCACAAAAAGACTAAGCTACACAACTGTAACATATATGCAGAGGGCCTAGGTCAGTCCCATGCAGGCTTTCTGGTTTTCAATTCAGTCTCTGTGAANGCCTATAAGCCCAAATTAGTTGCTTCTGTGGGTTTTCCTATGGTATCATTGACCCCTCTGGTTGGTCCAACCTTTCCTCCTCCCCTTCCCTGGGTTTTCCTGAGCTCTGCCTAATGTTTGGGTGTGGGTCCCTGCATCTGTTTCCATCAGTTCATGGATAAAGCCTCTCTGATGATAATTGGGCTAGGCACCAATCCACAAGTATAGCAGAATATCACTAGGAATCATTTCATTTTTTTAAATTTTTCCCAGTCATGTTTCATTCTATCCTAGGTCCCTGGGACATCCCCTCTTAGTCCTGACCCTCCTGGCAGTGACAGGGGTGGGCTCCCTCTCGTGGTATAGGTCTCAAGCTGGAACAGTCATTTGGTTGTCCACTCCCACAATTTCTGTACCACCTTACCCTGGCATATCTTGTAGGCAGGACAAATTGTAGGACAATGGTTTTGTGGCTAGGCTGGGGTTCCAATCCCTCCACTGGAAGTCTTGCCTAGTTACAGAAGATTGTAGTGGGCAGCAGTTCCAGCTTTGACCTGGAAGCACAACCCCTACTGAGGCTTCTGGTAACTGCCACACCTACCTAGGACCTCCCCCTGGGGCAGGCCAAGACAGGAGCCTTCAAGACTGGAGATCCGTCCGCGCCGGCCCTCTTAGTTCCTGGATCCTGGACATTGGGTCTTGACCAAGCAGAGTTCTCCAGAGAACACCGTTGGACTGCACCTCACCTCTCCTGGACCTTGTGACCTCTTTACTTGCTGTAAGTTGCCCTAAATAAACCTTATGTTACTGTTAATTACGTGGAGTTGCCTTAATAATTTTCCCCAATATTGGGACTGATACAGGCTTTAAAAGATAGCAATGAATGCATACATAAAAAAATTCTTTCTCTGTAATCTGCTAACCAGGATTTACAAGTTAGTAATAGAGACTTACAAAACAGGCTTTGTAGTTTGGAACCTGCTAACTTAATACAAGAACTTCAGTCGATAAATAATAAAGGTAGAGCCAAATTTGATTTTATTGATAGTAAATATGAATACTTAATAGATAGAACAATAACTCTCCAGGGTGAAGTTGTTGCTACTTAGAGATTTTATAAGAAGGAAAGATTATCATTAACTGATAAAATAAGGTCTATGGAATCATGTGTTTCAGAAGAACATAAAAGGTTGCATGATTCTATAAGAAATCTGGAATCCCTTGCAAGAGAGGAGGTTCACTCCCTGGGACAGACTTTAGGTGCTCATTTGCAAGCTCTGGAAGAAACTCTCAGTAAAGATGACAAGGACCTAATAAGCAGAAGGGCAAGACCATATAGGTTGTAACATCTCCAGATGGCTCTCATACAATGGCCTATCCTGTCATCATCCATGAGAGGCCAGCAGATGATAGACACCCTGAGCCGTACCTAGAATATAGATTACAACCTATTCTGATGAGGGATTTTTTAAACTTATGAAGGAAGCAGTAGTCACGTATGGCATACACTCAACATTTGTAAGATAGATGTTAAATTCGTGGTCGACCTCAAATAGAATTATACCAGATGACTGGAATCAGTTAATTTCAGCTGTTCTAGAATATAGCCAGCAGTTGCAATGGAAAAGCTGGCTGAGAGAAGAAGCAAGAAATTTTGAGCAACAAGGTAAACTCAGAGGTTTTGAGATCTACAAAGATCAAATTCTTGGTGAGGGACATTTCGCTGATAGGAATATACAAGCCACTTATGATGAGTATACAATATCCCTATGCTGTACAGCAGCTCTAAATGCTTGGGAAAAAATTCCAGAACCAGGAAAACCAACTGAGATATGTATAAAGATATTCCAGGGACCTCAAGAACCTTTCACTGATTTTTTACAAAGGCTGACCACAGCTATAANGAAAGCTGTGTCAGATAAAGAATTAAGACAAATATTAACTGAGTCCTTGGCATTTAACAATGCTAATACAGAATGCAAAAGAATACTTATGCCATTAAAGGTCAGATCAGCTCCTTTGGAAGAATGGATTCAGTATACTAATGGGGTTGAGTCTCTTAACTATAGTAATGAGGCTTGGATAGGAGAGACAACTCCCAGAGGTGGAAGAAGGCCTCAGGGTACCAATGCTTTAAATGTGGTACACAGGTCATATTAGTAAAAATTGTACATGGGGTGCTCCTAGAAATAATACGCCTTCTACAAATAACCCAAACAGGAGAATCCAACCTTCTGGATTATGTAGAAGATGTGGCAAAAGCTGACATTGGACTGATGAGTGCAGATCAGTAATAGATATGCAAGGCAACCCTTTACCATTGGGAAATGCCTTAAGGGNTCTCTTGAAGGCCCCCAAATCAAACGTGGTCCAAACATTTCCAGCCCCTGTGGAGGAAATTCCTCCCCAGGATCCAGGAACCAAAAGGGCTGGCACTGACGGATCTCCAGTCTTAAAGGCTCCCATCTCGGCCCACCCCAGGGGGAGGTCCTAGGTAGGCGTGACAGTTACCAGAAGCCTCAGTAGGGGTTGTGCTTCCAGGTCAAAGCTGGAACTGCTGCCCACTACAGAAGATGGCCAGTTCAGGCTGCATATCCTTCATTCCTAGGGGTCTTAGCTAGGGTCACTCTCATAGATTCCTGGGAATTTCCATTCCACTAGGTTTCTAGCTCATTCCAGAGGTGTTCCCCAATTAGAGTTGTCTCTTCCAGTGCTCTCTCCTTTCCATCCTCTATCACCTGATCCCTTCTGTTCCCATCCCCAGTCCCTGCATCCAGAGCCCTACCTACTACCTCTCCCACCCAGTCCACCAGTGATGTCTATTCTAGTTCCCCTTCGTAGTGATTCTATTTCCCCTTCACAGTGAAATTGACTCCTTGTTACTTAGCTTCTCTGAGCCTGTGGAATGTTAGTTTGGATATCCTTTACTACTGATATCCACTTATAAGTGAGTATATACCATGTATGGATTTCTGGGTCTGGGATACCTCATTCAGGATGATGTTTTCTAGTTCCATCCATTTGCCATCAAATTTCATAATGTCAATGTTATTAACAAATGAATAATATTCCATTATGTAAATGTACCATGTTTTCTTTATCCCTTCTTTGGTTGAGGAACATCTAGATTGTTTCCAAGTTCTGGCTATAATGAATGAAGCTGCTATAGTTGTGCAAGTGTCCTTTGGGTATGGTGGAGTGTCCTATGAGTCTATGCCCAGGAATGGTATAGCTAGATCTTGAGGTAGATTGATTCCCAATTTTTTGAGAAACAGCCATATGATTTCCAAAGTGGCAGTACATGTTTGCACTCCCACCAGCAGTGGAAGAGTATTCTCCCTGCTCCACATCCTGGCCAGCATGAGCTATCCCTTGTGTTTTTGATTTTAGCCATTCTGACAGGTATAAGATGGAATCTCAGAGGAGTCATTTTGATTTGCATTTCCCTGATGGCTAAGGCTGTTGAACATTTCTGTATGTGATTCTCAACCATTTGAGATTCCTCTACTGACAGTCTCTGTTTAGGTCTCCATTGCATTTATTTAATTCCAGTATTTGGGTTTTTTTGATGTCTAGTTTCTTGAGTTCTTTAAATATTTTGGATATGAGAGCCCTNTGTCAGATGTGGGGTTGGTGAAGATCTTTTCCCATTCTGTAGGATGTCGTTTTGTCCTATTGACAGTGTCCTTTGCCTTACAAAAGCTTTTCAGTTTCATGAGGTCCCATTTATTAATTATCAATCTTAGTGCTTACATTATTTGTGTTATTTTCAGGAAGTTTTCTCCTGTGACAATGTGTTCAAGGCTACTCCCACTTTCTCTTCTATCAGGTTCAGTGTATCTGGTTTTATATTGAGGTCTTTAAGCTACATGGACTTGCGTTTTGTGCAAGATGATAAATATGGATCTATTTTCATTATTCTACATGCCAACATCCAGTTATGCCAATACCATTTGTCAAAGATAATTTCTTTTTTGTATAGTAAAATTTTGGCTCCTTNGTCAAAAATCAGGTATCCATAGGTGTGTGAATTTGTGGCTGGGATTTTGATTAAATTCCATTGATCCACCTGTCTGTTTTTATGCCAATACCATGTAGTTTTTATTATCTCCATAGTAGACGTTGAATCAAAGATGGTGATACCTCTATCAGTTCTTTTATTTTACAGGATTGTTTTAGCTATCCTGGATTTTTTGCTTTTCCATATGAAGTGGGTATTGTTCTCTCAATGTCTGTAAAGAATTGTGTTGGAATTTTGATGGGAATTACATTGAATCTGTAGATTGCTTTTGGTAAAATGGCCATTTTTACTATGTTAAGCCTACCAACCCATGAGTGTGGGAGACCTCTTCAACTTCTAATATCTTCTCCAATTATTTTTTTCAAAAACTTGAAGTATTTGTCATACAGGTCTTTCACTTGATTGATTAGAGTTACCCCCATATATTTTATATTATTTGTGGCTATTGTGAAGGTTGTTGTTTCTCTGATTTCATTCTCAGCCCATTTATCCTTTGTATATAAGAAGGCTATTTNGCAACTTTCCTGAAAGTGTTTATCAGCTGTAGGAGTATCCTGGTAGAATTTTGGGGTTGCTTATGTATACTATCATATCATCTGTGAATAATGATACTTTGACTTCTTCCTTTCTAATTTGTATCTCTTTGATCTCCTTTAGTTGTCTTACTGCTCCAGCTAGAACATCAAGTATTATATTGAATAGATATGGAGAGAGGGGACAGTTTTGTCTTGTTGGTGATTTTAGTGGAATTGTTTTGAGTTTCTCTCCATTTAATTTGATGCTAGCTGTCAGCTTGCTGTATATTGCTTTTATTATATTTAGGTATGTTCCTTATATCCCTGATATCTCCAAGACTTTTATTATGAAGCAGTGTTGAATTTTTTCAAAGACTTTTTCAGCATTTAGTGAGATGACCATGTGTTTTTTTTTTCTTTGTTTGTTTACATGGTGGGTTACACTGATAGATTTTCATATGTTGAACCATCCCTGCATCTCTGTATTAAAGCCAACTTGATCATGGTGGATGCTCTTTTTTATGTATTCTTGGATTCAATTTGTGAGTATATTTGCATCAATGTTTATGAGGGAAATTGCTCTATAATTCTCTTTTTCTGTTGCATGTTTGTGTGGTTTGGGTATCAGTGTGACTGTGGCTTCATAAAATGAATTTGGCAATGGTCCTCCTGTTTCTATATTGTGGGATAATTTGAGGAGGATTGGGGTTAGCTTTTCTTTGAAAGTCTGATAGAATTCTGTGTTAAAACTAACTATCCCTGGACTTTGTTTGGTTGGGAGATTTTTAATGACTATTTTTATTTTCTTGGGGTTATTGGTCTATTTAAATTGTTCATCTGGTCTTGATTTAACTTTGGTAAGGGTGTCTATCAAGAAATTTGCCCATTTCTTTGAGATTTTCCAAATTTGTGGAGTACAAGTGTTTGAAGTACAACCTAATGATTCTCTGGATTTCCTCAGAGTCTATTGTTATATTCCCTATTTCATTTCCCATTTTGTTAATTTGGATACTCTCTTTCTATGACTTTTAGTTAGTTTGGATAAGAGTTTGGCCTTCTTGTTGATTTTCTCAAAGAACTAACTTTGTTTCATTGATTCTTTGTATTGTTCTCTTTGTTTGTGTTTTATTGATTTCAGCCCTTAGTTTGATTATTTCCTGCCATCTACTCCTCTTGGGTGTGTCTGCTTCTTTTTGTTCCAGAGCTTTCAGGAGTGCTGTTAAGTTGCTGGTAAAAGAATTCTCTAATTTCTTCATGCAGGCACTTAATGCTATGAACTTTCCTCTTAGCAATGCTTTCATAGTGACCCATAATTTTGGGTATATTGTGCATTCATTTTCATTGAATTCTAGGAATTCCTTAATTTCTTTATTTCTTCCTTGACCCATTGGTAATTCAGTAGAGAGTTGTTCAGTTGCCATGAGTTTGTAGGCTTTCTATAGTTTCTGCTGTTGAAATCCAACTTTAATCCATGGTGGTCTCATAGAATACAGGGGGTTAATAAGGAAATACAAATACAAATGACCCAAGAAAGCCAAAATAATCTTGAACAACAGAAAAGTTGCTGAAGGTATAACCATCTCAGATTTCAGGTTATATTATAGAAAATAGTGATAAAAACAGCAAGATGCTGGCATAAAAATAGGCTCATTGATCANTGCAGTAGAACTAAGGACCTGTATATAAACTGACATTCCTACAGCCACCTGACTTTTTATGAANATGCCAACAATACACATTGTAAAGANAGTATCTTGACTAAATGGTGCTGGTCAAATTGGATAGATGGATACAAGAATATCCAAACTGGATACAAGAATAAAATTATATCCTTATCTCTCACCCTGAACAAAACTCAACTCCAAATGAATCAAGGACCTTGACATAAGACCTGATATCATGACTTTTNTAGAGGATAAAATCGGGAATAGGNTTGAACTTATAGAAACAAGAAAGAAATTTCTAATAATACCCCAGTAACACAGGCATGAAGACCAACAATTGATAGATGGGACCACATGAAACTGAAAAGCTTCTTTACAGCAAAGGATACCATCACTTGAGTAAACAGGTAATTCACAGAATAGGAAAACATCTTTACCACCTATACACCTAACAGAGGGTTAATATGTAGAATATACTGTTGGAGATGAGGGAAAGTGTTGGCAGATTTGAAGACATGGTTATTCAATGTCCATCAAAAAACATTTATGCCCTCACTTTTCTAGATCTCAAGTAAGCAGTGGTGAGTTTTCAGAAAAGACTTAATATTGACAAGAAAACAACTTTCTCAATATAAGTCAACAGAAAAAATACATCACAAATCCACACACTGTATTTATGGCCCTTTGTTATTCACATGGCATCCATTTTCTTAATGTGTGTTCATTGGAAGACTTAGGTTCTAAGTGTNGGGAATATAAATTCCCCATTCAAAAATAGATTCCTCCCAAACATGTCTCTCCAGAATATATAATTTTAGAAAAATAATANAAAAAACTTTTCATAAAAGGGGATAATTAATTCCTGAGAGAGAAAGAACAATGTCCCTGAACCATTCTGGAACCTTTGTAACTATCTGTGCAGTGGAAACTGGAAATGTTTTGTTGCCATTTAAGATTGATCAGGGATGAGGTGGCTCATATAAATCCTATGCTTTCTGAAGACTTTGGTTTCCTACTTATAAGGACCAGAACCACATACAACAATCAGTCCTTTATGCATTACAAGTAAATCCATTCTAATTCAAAATCCAGATTTTCATTAAAATATTTTAAAGACTAGGCTAGATGGAATAATTTTTACTTTTAACAATATTTTACTTTGTATTACACAACTTTACTTTTTATAACTGATCTACAAAAATTAACATGTTTAATGTATGTAATTTCTTAATAACTATTTATTTAATATTGAATTTTCTGAATAGATTCTTTCTCAACCATGTCACATCTCTAATAATGCAACTTACNAATTCCAAAAGGAGTTTGATTTCAGATGGTATTTGTTTCCAACGTCCCTAAACAGAATTAGGATTCACCTTCCAACTACTAAAATGACTAAGGTAAGTGTTTCAATTGTATTGATCTTATTAAACCTCTCTACTTTTAATACAGTTAACATCACGTTTCAACACCTTAAATACAGTAATAGCACTTTCCATTTTCATCCAGTTCTTTAAAAGATAATTGATAAATTTGATTAACCTAGTTTAGCAGATAAAAAATTTGAGGTTTAGCAAGATTAAGTAATTTGTAGGATGCGGCTTCCTGGCATATTTTTGCCATGAAATACTTCCCTATTAATCAAGACTAATCATGGGAAGTAAGAAAACATTTAAATATACTCCCTAGACACAAAAGTTATAAATATGAATATTAAATATAGTGAATAAGTTTTAGGAAAAAACACAGATAACCCTTTCCTGGGATCAGCTGCTGTAAATGAGTTTCTGTGCCTTCTGTGAAAGTAACTATGGAGATAATTCTTCCTAAATCTATTACAAGGTTAACTCTTTAGCTGCTATTGCTTATTCTTCCTATATTTTAGGAATAGACAGTTCATAAAAATAAAAATCCCATATGTGTCAATAGCACTGTGGTGTGTATTCTCATATATATTNTATTAACTCCTCTAACAATTTTTAAAGTCATGTTGTTATTTTTACTTTGTAAAAAGCAGGATGAAATATGTCACAAAATATTGCTTAGGAAAAATCGAGACCATAGCAAATATACTTATAATCTAAACCCAATATACTTGAGTACTGTGATAAAAATATTAAACGTTTCACCAAAGAATCAGGAGACAAGAGTTTGGAGGGGATTTTGAGGAGGGAAGAAATAGGGTTTCAGAGAGACCAAATATTTGGGAATTCAAAGATGTTATCATTAGCATTCATGTGTGTGTACACACACATGGTAATAAAGTTTCTCCATGAAACTTTGTCCTGCATAGAATAATAAATGATTACAGGTATTCTGGCTATATTAAAAGGAAATTATTTGCTCAGGAATATTTGCTTATTATAATGATATAGAACCTAAGTTTAAAATTTAGAGGAAAAAATTTATTCACAAGTATAATCTGATCTAATTGGGCTCTGACTTTTGTTAGTCGCTTGCTTTCAGACCTGATACTTAGTTGCTTTATGTATTTATTACTTAATATGTAAAGTTAAATACAAAAACTATATTAGTATCTATTTGATTTCAATAGTAAATGTTTGTAAAGTATTTAAAACACTGCTATTCAAAACGATTGAATAACTGTGGAGCCCCCATGGTGCTGGACTGGGCCCTCTGGAAGCTTGAGACAGTTGTTTGACTTGAACTGTTTGGGGGCCCCCAGGCAGTGGGATCAGGATCCGTCCCTGGTGCAGGGGCTGGCTTTTTGGAGCCCAGCGCCTGTGGTGGGACACTTGGCACAGTCTTGGCTCAGGGAGAAGGGTCTAGTCCTGCCTCTGCTGAGTGTGCCAGGCTCCAGAGACGCTCCAAGGGAGACCTTGTCTTGGAGGAGGTGGGGCCAGAGGAAGGAGGAGAAGGGGATCTGAGGTTGGTATGTAAAAGGAGTGGAAAATCTTTTTAATAAAAAAAATATGGAATTCAGATCACTATTGTTATCATAGCTTTTTATTTCTAAAATTCATAGATTATGATTGTTATTATGTTGGTGCTGTAATTAGTCTCTGAAATCATTGCCTCATCTGCAAACCAGATGAAATGCAATCAACCATGTGGATTACGAGTGATGAAGGAAGCCATAAGTGCAAAGCCTTTACTACAGTGCCTTGCTCAGAGAAATCATTCCCTGAAAGGTATATATTTTAACAATTATTGGGTTAATTGGATTTAGACAATAAATATTATGAACTGTTTCACATTCTCATCACCAATGNCTACTTATCCTNACATCAAGTGTTTTAAATACCCTACCCACTGAATTCCACATCACTTCATCCAAGAGAAAGAAGACTATCCCAACATTCCCATTTGCATCTTCATCAACCTGTTCCTATTCTCAGTAACCTGACCCTGTTTTCTTTTTCAAGAATAAAGAGTATTGAAAGGTGTTTTTAATGGAGACAAAGTTAGGTGTGCAGAGAAGAGTGGATCTGGAAAGAGTTTGGAGGGGTGAATATGATACAAATACACTGTAAAANTTTCTTAAAGAACTAATAAAATATTATTTTAAAAATAACTATAAAGAGCAAATCCCATAGCTTTGCCTCTGTGGACCTTACACTCCTCTTAGGTCTCCCATTGCAATTTTAATTGATTCTATGTACCCAATCAACTATTTGAAATTANACTTTTAGCCATTCCAAATAATGAAGTGTGCACAAATGACTTCTTGCACTGACAGAAGGTATAGAAGACAATTTGAGTAATCTTTAAGATCTAAGAACATTTACTTTCCTCTTAAGAAAAAGCCTTTTAAAAAAATCTCATACCTCAATACAATTGAAACATTTGTCATTTGTTTTTATGACCAAGTATGCAATATTTTTTTCAGATAATGTAATTGAATAACACACAAACTACATGGAAATTAGGAACAACGTGACAGAGTTTGTTCTCCTGGGACTCACCAGAAACCCAAGCATGCAGAAAATTGTATTTGCTGTATTTGTTGTCATTTACATCATCTCCATGGTAGGCAATGTGCTCATTGTGGTCACTATCACTGCCAGTCCATCATTGGGATCACCTATGTACTTTTTCTTAGCTTACCTCTCTTTCATTGATGCCTGTTATTCTTCCGTCAATACTCCTAAATTGATAATAGACTCACTACGTGAAAAGAAGACCATTCTATTCAATGGATGCATGGCCCAGGTCTTTGGAGAGCATTTCTTCGGAGGTGCTGAGGGCATCCTGCTTACTGTGATGGCCTATGACCGCTATGTGGCCATCTGCAAGCCCTTACACTACACAACCATCATGAGCCGAAGGGTATGTGGCTTGCTCGTAGGAGTGGTATGGGTGGGAGGTTTTCTTCATGCGACCATACAGATCCTGTTCATCTTCGGATTGCCATTCTGTGGCCCTAATGTCATAGATCACTTTATGTGTGATCTGAACCCTTTGCTCAATCTGGCCTGCACTGACACCCACATTCTGGGGCTCTTTGTTGCTGCCAATAGTGGTTTCATTTGTCTGTTAAACTTCCTCCTTCTATTGATCTCCTATGTGGTCATCCTACGTTCACTAAGAAACCACAGTACAGAGGGGAGGCACAAAGCCCTCTCGACCTGTGTCTCCCACATAACAGTGGTTGTCTTGTTTTTTGTGCCCTGCATTTTTGTATACATGAGACCTTCAGCCACTTTATCTATTGATAAAGCAGTTGCTGTATTCTATACCATGATCACTCCTTTGTTAAACCCTTTAATCTACACCTTGAGAAATGCTCAGATGAAAGATGCCATTAAGAAATTGTGTAGATGAAAAACTATTTCCATCAGCAAGTAAATACTTCTAAAGTTCAGCATTTGAAGCAAATATCAAAGAGTGAATCATCAAAATGACATTGTATTTGAAACCAAGAAAAAATGTTTATGGATAAGATAAACAAATATATTATAATTCCTGTATTCTGCCTTGGGGTTAGAAATGAGTCTAAGAAATGTGCAAAAATTTAACCCAGGACTTGTACCTGCTTCTACCAGATTAGAAATCAATTTCACAAGCTTCAGTCAATATGTGTTGATAGGATTTTCCTCATACAAAGAATAATAAAATGTAGTAATATTGAAGAATAATCTCTACAACATTTTATATTGTCTCCATTTTACAGGTGAGGGACAAGATAGAAAGAAGGTATCAAAATATATATTAATGACCCATTAAGCAAAGTATGACTGAGTTTTCCAGGCCATACTCTTAATTGTGATGATACTCTATTACAGAATAATGATAAGCATGTCAGAGATAAATATACTACTTATCATTTTATAGTAAGAGACTAGGATAATATATATTAATATACATGTATTACAGACCTGATAATTCTTTCATTACTATCTCTACCTTTTTATAAATAATAATAGATGGCTATTAATCTCCCTGACCATTGCAATATCTAACTAGCACAGGGATATAACACCAATGAGCTAATGTCTAATAACTAAATATGAAATTTATCAACACCATCTTTTTAAGATTCCTTGTAAATTTTAGAAATGTTTTCTATTATACCCATCACCTACATTACACTGATAAGCCATCCAAAAAGAGTGTGGCTCAATAAGAAAAAACACTATCTGTCTGACAGAAATTCCTATATATATTAGTTATACAATTGTATTCTATAAAGTGCTTGCCAGCTAGAATACAACTTCTACAAAGTAGTACAATGTATAAGAATTAGGGAATAATTGAATGGAAATACTAGGGAAGACAAATTCTGCAACATTTAGAGGCAAAATAATGTAAGATAGGGAATTCTTTATTACCTTTTTAATATTAAAAACATAGGGATAATTCTAGTTAGACTACTTAGGGAAACAACAATTTGGTTAGATTGAAAACTAAGAAAGAAATTGAAATAGATTCTCAGCATATGGGAAAATTATTTGCCTTGAAATTCTCTCTGTCCTCAGTTAAATATCATTATCCTGTGATTCTGAGATATTTAGTTATAATTTCCTGTTATTCATTATGATTTTTGGCAAATCTTATTATAAAAATATATGGCTTAACCTATATTCAAAACCACATCAGAATAAAAAATTCTTTATCCTCTTTGTCCCTCATTCATTTAGCAACAAAGTTTTTGAGCTTAAGGGCTGTATCAAGCACAGAGACATTTGTAAAGTATATGTTTCAACACCACTAGTAACCTAATGATGAGTTCCTTATATGCAGCAAGCTGTTTTTCTCCAGACACATTCAATAGTCA
>LZPO01088758.1:0-18321 GCA_001675575.1 Neotoma lepida | reverse complement strand
AGACAACAGTCTGGTTTCTACAGGGTAGGTATGTCTCAAATTTAGCCTGTGGCTGGATTACCCAGGCTCTAGCTCTTCTTACCAAAACAAAACAGCATTCTTCCTGGCAGTTAGCTGATTAGGAAGAAATCAAAGCAAGGTAGCCCTTCACAAGGGCAGGTCTTATCTCCCCAGATTACCATCTCTATCTGTTGAAGTTCTCTGCCAGGGTTGCTGATTTCTTTAACAATTAAGAGAGGCCTAAGAGAAGAAAGGGGGGGGACAGGGAACTTTGTGCTGTTTTCCTTATCTGAGAAAGAGGAGACATTGAAGGGAGCTTGTAAATACTCTGCCCCAGTATGGATGGTCATGGTCAAGGCCTGAGTGGGCCATATTTAAAACTGTATTTGCAAGAGGCCTTCCTTGTGTTTTGACAGGCCTGTTATCTCTTTCTGCCTGGGGCTGTTGGCTGGTGGACAGACCCTTTTAGTATACTGTCTGTTTTTCTTTCCTAGGGTGAGGCTTCTTCTTTATCTGGCTCACTGCTATCGCCAGCCAGGCTTTGCTGGTTATCAAGGCATGTTTAATTACCCTCATTAGTAAATGTCCTTCAATGCCCTTTTGGCCAGCAAAGCTGGTTGCAGGTCCTGTATCACTTTCAGTGATCTCTGTCTAGTTCTAGGATCTCTAATAAAATCAGGAAGAATGTGCAATACAGGGCATTTCTCACTTCCCCTGGGTCCTTCTCCTTTGAACCCCCAGGTAGAGGGATTGCTTGCTACTCTTTAAGGTTTAGACTCTTTTATGATAATTCTTCCATTAAAGCCAACATCTATTGAGTGTGGCTTATGTTTACAGCATTCTTGATGCTCTCTTCAAAGCATCCTTGCCCAAATCACTGTTATCAGGTAGCTTTATTCTTCACCTTAGTACAAGCTGTCGCATGTGTATCAATATAGTGTTTAAGCCACTGTTATGATAGGGGTTAGAAATGAACCCCGGTGGTTTGTGACTGTTCTCATTAGTCTCTCGTGCAGAGCATAAGGCCGAGTAGACATTCAGTCTTGGAAAGCAGCGAGGTAAGATTAAATGTCCATTTGAGGACAAGGAAGATGAAAGGTTTACATACCTTGTACCATATTCCACAAAGCTTATGATCGTCCAAGCCATCGACACACGGCCTATGGAATTCATCTGTGGGCTGTCCTATCCTTGCCTTGGGTTACAGAAATCTTCAGTGTCCTCTCAATTTTGATTAGAAAAAGTTGCCATTCTCACTCAGGGCCACAGTTGGTGCAGGTGTTTTTAGTCTGTGAGGGGAGGTGATGGTGGAGATCACTAAAGACCACTGGTCACTAGAACCCACCAGACCTCTGGCTCTTAACAGTCTTTCCACCTTCCCTGCAATGGTTCCTAGGGGTGTGTGCGTGTGTGTGTGTTGTGATATAGACATCCTGTTTGTGTTGTGACTAAGCACAGTGAGACTGTTCTTAGAAAACATCTAATACCAACTCTGATGGCTTGAGGGACACATCTGAAAGGTGGATTCTTTACCAAGTAAGGCATCAATTTATGCCCTGCACTCATGGCTGTGTTTTACTGAGTTTGAATAATTCAAAACCGTGGAGGAAGGAACCACATGAAGTTCTTGTTTCCTGATCTTTTGTGAAAATAGATCAATCTAGAAATGTCAACTCTTAACAGGAGCAATCACTGGAAACTAAATGCTTTTCCCTAAACAAGTTGAGCATGTTCTAGTAAGTTTCCCTTTTCTCATTTATACTGGAGTAACTTCATTGTTTTGTAACATTAGTCTGTACTTTGTGGATGGTTATTTCTGCAGACCTTGATTACATTATATGTTAATTACTGGGCTTTGGATGAACAAAAACAGATTTCTATGAGAAGGCTCCTTTATGTTCTGAATGCAAAAGATTGCTTTTTAGACCACCGATTTTAGAAGAAAGCCCACCAATATATGTCCACAGATTGATTGCTGAAAATAAGTTTGCTTCTGTCATAGACACAATGACTTCTCTGACTGGTAAAGCCTCGATAAAATGTATTTCTTGCTTCCTTAACAGTAACTGAGCATCAGGCTGTAAGCATGTGAGGATGATTAGAGAAGTGTGTCTCAGTCCTCTGGGACCCAGTGTGCTCACAGTACCACCATTTTCTATGTGTGCCTTCCAGCACTAGCCTAACCACAATATCTGCAGTCCAATGGATAGCATCCATATTGAAGGATAAGTTTTATGGGTTAAAGATATAGGCTTACAAGTGACGACTCATCACTTATGCTCCCAAATCCCCGGGAAGATTCCTTGGGCCACATACCTGAGAAGAATAATAAATGGGTTTAGAGAAATCTGTTGGCCTTTTGCCAAAGCAGGTTAGGTATTTATGTGTGGAAAATCTTTGATGTGTTTCTATATGGTCAGTTTTGACACCACCCATGAGAGTTTGCACACATCTGGCCTATCAGACATGGTGTAGGGATATGCATCCCTACACACAGATGAGACAAAGCAGATAGTGCAGCTCATGCAGATGAGATGAGCATATGCAAAGTGCACCATGAACATGGAGGCCAGCTTTCTTTATGGGAGAAAGCATTGGTCCTCGCTGTCAAGACTAGAATTCTCTGAGTATGACCCAGTGGTGTTAAGAATCACATGAAATTTCAGGATGCGTGCAGGGAGTCGTGATCAGCTTCCTTTAGTAGCTCATGTCTCAAGCACCAAAGGGATCCAGAAGTAATTATTAGATCTGCTGAGTCAGCACTGGAGTAGTTTCCCAGCCTCTCCATAACAGCAAAAGTACATTCAGCAGAGTTCATGGCCATGACCTAGGATCTGACTTTTAGAAGTGGACATTTTAATGGTTAATCCTGTGGTGATTTTTAACTTGATGGCATCTAGAATTACTGTGGAAACAGGTTTAGATTTCTGGCATATCCCTAAGGTTGTTTCTGGATTGGGTTGAAGAGGGAAAGCCCACGGTCTCATGGGTTGGGGGTCTCAAACTGAATGAAAAGAAAAAGTAAGCTGGGTACCAGCATTCTTTGCTGTCTGCTTCCTGACTCTGGATGCAGTGTGGCCAACTATTGCATGCACCTGCCCCATGATGGACTATTCCCTCAGGCTTTGAGTGAAAATAAACTTTTCTTTATGTTGCTTTTGTTAGATATTTTGCCACACTAGCAAGGGAAATGATGAATGCCACAGCTTCATTTCTCCTCTTAGCACCCCACAGTACTGCACTTTGAACTACAGGAGTGCGTTTGCAGCTGTCCTACAGTGTACCTCTTGGCATGCTACCTTTACCCATCAGGAAGCATCTCAAGGCCCCTTAGCTTGGAAATCCTGACTGAATCAACTGTCTGTGTGCTGTGAGCTGTGCCCTGCCAGTTTTCAGGTCTTCCTCTACACAGAGCTTCTGTGCCCAGCCCTAACAGTGAACCTCGGGTCTATAAGAGCAGAGACTTCTCATAGTTACTGTTTATTCCTGTCATCTAGAACATTTGGCATCTGGCAGCACTCACAGAATGTTAGTTCAGGAATTTCACTGGGCCTCCTTCCTCAGTTGCTAACCTAGTTTGAAATTGTACCAATAAGACATGTTGAACACCACTAATAGCTTTTCTTTCATCGCATGAGATCCTGACATCTGGCTTTATAAATACTAACCATTACTGCATACCTGTTCTGTGTCAGTCACTGCATTGTTTGCCTGCCTATGAAGTAGGCGACACAACTTCCTCCAGTTTAAGACCCGGGCCTGTGAAACTTGCTCTTATTCACTATGCTGGAGATCAGACACACTAATGTTTTTGTGAGTGTGCCTGTGTATGATCAGCAAGGCTAATGACTTAGCTGTGACATACTAGGTAGACACTGGTAGTTAGTGTTCAGAGCAGGCTAAGTATAAGATCCAATTAAATGTTTAAATATGACTTGCAAAATTGAGTACATACACAAAGTTTAAAAACCAGGGACTCAATATGACCAACCAAATTACTAAAATCACAAAGTCTGAATATACAATTTGAACAAGAACTAAAATCTGGAATCCAGGCATGTTGCCTAGACAGAGCAATGGGGCACAGATACAAGAAAACCCCTTGAAGCCCATCCAGGCCCTTTATCTGCTTGTGCCAGGGAGTCTCTGTGGGCAACCAGGCCTGACCATATGACTGAACTAGAGTATTATTTAACTATGGTGTATTTGGTCCCTTGAAATCATTATCTTACAAAATCTTTCTGCTTCATAAGCAAACTACCAGATGGCAGGATCTGGACATGACTGTGAGGACCTCTTTCTGCATCTTTATCATTGGCTAAGCTCCCTCCTAACAAGGCTCCAAGTCATTCATCCGTGGATACCCACCTGCAAATGCTAGCACATGTTAGTTATTTTAAGAGCAAAACTGAATTCACAGGAGGAGAGTTACATCAGAGATGGAATCAGAACATTGTTAGTCCCTTTTGCCATGCTGTTCCCAACACACTGATGGCCAGGTACACATTCCCGGGCTAGGGATATCATGGGATACAGACTGATCAGTGCCNGTCCATCTACCTCTGCTCACTGAATATCGTTAATGTACATGTAATTGGTATGTTTCTTCCCTTTCTGTTCCTGTCATTTCATGTGAATGAACACAAAATGTTCTGTAATTAGTTTTAATATTCATTTTTATGGCTAATCATAAGTGTACTATTTTAGATGTAGGGGAAAGGAAATGTATCAATATCTCAGTAATATAAAATAATAACTTGAATGTCAGAGAAGTGTCAGCACTGGTCTGAAAAGAAAGAAAGGAAGGGGAGAATGGAAGAGGAGGAAAAAGGACTAATAGCTCTAGACCAGAGTGTGGCCAGCATTCTGCTCCACCCTCTCTGCCTTTTGTGATGTAGAAAGACTTTTTGGGGCACAACCAAGAGCCAGGTCCCTCTATTTCTATCTTATACCCACTACAACAGCAACAGAGCGGAGGAGTTATAGGAGATTGTGTGCCCAGCCATCCTGAAATACTTACTGTCTGGCCTTTTATGGCTATTTCAATGACTAATAAAACTTACTCTAGATTTGTAGTCAATTTCTCTCTCTCTCTCTCTCTCTCTCTCTCTCTCTCTCTCTCTCTCTCTCTCTTTCCTTCTTTCTTTCTACAAAGTTTGAATTCTGAGTATTAAGTTATGTCCAGGAATTATATGCTTGTCATCTACTCTAGTCACATATTTAAGCTGTGATGGAGCCAGCATCTAAACAAAATCACTTGACTTTAGAATCCAGAGTTATAAAGTCGAATACTAGGATTCCTTTGTTGAAATGACTTTATGTGTAAATTCATCTTGAAACATAGAATAGTCTTCTTAAGATACTCTAAGATAGTGCATAGAAAGGGGAGAAGAATTTCAAGTCTATCTCCCCATAACCTCAGCCAATACTGCTCTTTCTTTAACTGTTTTTATGTTTCTCCAAGGACCAAGAATAGGTTACTTTGACCTTTATCTGAGTGGTGACATTTTTTATTTTTTTGTAAGAAGTTGTAGGTTGGGGCAAAAATATGGAAGAGAAGACAGTTTTAGTGGCAACACTTACCTCTCAAGACAGACAAGACTTAGAGGGTAAGAAGTGATTTATGTCTATTGGCCTATGACCAAATTTCATAGGAAGAATAGGAAATTCCATGCATCTGTAGAAAATCCATTTTTCAAAATTCAGAAATATTGTTATAAAAGCATTAGAGTAGATTGTAGATGAGGGCCAGGTAGCAAGTCTGTCATGCTAGCACTTGAGAGGAGGAGTGAAAAGATCATGAGTTCAAAGCCAATGTCAGATACAAATTAAATTAAGAACAGTGTAGGGATACCTGAGACCCAGTCTTATGCATGCATGCATACAGACAGACATCATACATAGTCTATGCCATATGTTGATAACCATATGTGTGATTCAAGAGAAAGTGTTAATTGAGTCCAGTTGAAATAAGTTGTACATTTGCTTCACTTTCCCAAAAAACAACAACAATAAAAACGTCAAATTTCACTATTAGAGACAAAAAGTTTGTGACAAAATTCATCAAAGCCAGTTTCTGCAACGAAACTGTGATTGGTGCCTTAAAGAAAGAAATGTCAGCTCATTCATAATTCTGGAAACATGACATCTCACAAGCTGCCAGGATAGTGTGTGCAACAAGCCAAGGAATAGGGAGTGGTGAATATATTCCCTTAAAGTGAGGCCTTAGCCTCTCCCCAGTGAGAAATGCCAAACTGGCTACCCCGTGAGATTGGAGGGAACAGGACAAGAGAGACTGCCTTTTACATATGCCAAGTTACTTTATCTCTAGTAGGTTTACAATTCAACTCAGAAAAGCTTTTAGCAAAGCTTTCGTGTGGGGAGACCTTACAACCAATGGGCTCTGCTTAGCTGTTGGCACTGTTTGACCTCTGTAGATGGTTCCTGTCCTAACTGGCTAGCTGAGGAAGATCAGTAGTTATGTCTTATACAGAAGGATTGCACGGGAGTCAGACATTGCCTGGTGATGCACTAACACCTTATGACTGTCTCAATTATTTTAGTACCAGGTGCTGTGGGTGGTGGAAGGATGCACATTTCTTCACTCTCTCTTTCTTTCCCACATTGATCTGGAGATTTTTTTACCCATGCTATGGTCAGCTTTTTCTCAGCTTAGGAATTTCAGTTTTTCACTTTTATTTTATTTCTCATAGTCACTTGGTCCTGAAGCAAACTGTTTGTTTTGTCTGTCATCCTAAAGGTACCTTGTCTGACTATCCTGAAGCCACTTTGCTCCAATAAAAAGACATGCTTTCTCTGGTAACAGGCCTGGCCTAGGATAGAGCAAAATTCTTCACTGACCAAATGGCATGATCATTGGTCATGGACTTCTCAATATCTAGACACTTGTGGGATCTAAGAGCTTTATCTGTGTGTAAGGGATGGGATAGGTGCATGAACATGTCCATATGTATGTGCAGGGCATGTACATGTATGTGTAGAGGCCAGAGATCAGCATCTTGTGTCTTCCTAGATCATTCTCCAGGAATTTTGACATGAGAACACTCAGTAAATCAAGAATTCACTAATTCAGCTAGACTCATTGGACAGTAAGTCTTAGGCATCCTCCTGCCTCTGCTTCCCAGCACTGGGATTCCAGGTAGCATTGCTATGCCCAACATTGTATGCAGTTCTGAGGAGTGAAACTCAGGTCCCCTTGCTTGCATGGCAACACTTTACCTACTGAGTGTTTCCGCTGCCTCCAAGCCTTATTCATACAGTCTGTGACCTTGGTCGAACATGGACCTTGCTGAGCTTCAGAAATCAATGGAATACAAGCAAAAGCACCACTCAAAAGTTTCTGTTTGGTTATATGAGATGCTGCATGGGGACAACCTAATGTGATTTCACAGACCACGGGATGAAGGGTGACTTCTTCCTTTCATCTTCTTAGAGCAGTCACTAGATGCTCTCTGAGTCTCTGTGGAATATGCTAAATAAATGTTTCCATAACTCCCCCAAAGAGGCTGAAATTCTATACATTCTTTTGGGATTTACTTCCCTAAAATATTTGCCTGAAAGCCTAGAATCTTATATATTCTGATGTTGTGATTTATTTTATTTTATTTTATTTTATTTTATTAGCACAGCCAAATGCCTTAAGGTAGATTCGTGCTATTATTGTATGAATCAACTATAAATCATTACAAGTCAGTGGAATTTTAACAACAGAAGCCAGAACCAGAGCCTCAGCTGCTATTAACCTCCCACTAGCTCTCCCAAAATTAAATCACCCTTAAAGCATTCTAAATCTTAAGAGAGAAAAAAAAGTTTAGCTCTTTAATGCAAGTATTAATATTGCACAAGTAGTACAAAGGCCTGACTCCACGCCTACTTTTAATGATTCTTGCCAATTAACACGCATCCCAAAGGTGAATTGAAGTACGATTTTGTTTGACTTCCATTTGAAAACCAGATTTCTTTGAGAAGTTCACATTGTGCAAGTTGACAGTCATAAGAAGTTTCAGAGCCATTCTGCCTCCAGAGTTCTGGGATCTAAGTAAAGATCTCTTGCTGTTTACAGTCTTCATGGCTAAGACCATGGACCCAAAGACCTGCACAGAATTTTGGGTCTCTGTAATTCTCCTTTTATTTCTTATCCTACATGTTGTAATTTTTGTGTTTAAGGAAAGCATAATGGGATTGTAAAGATATATAATTTAGGGAATTTATATAGAGTGAGCTTTTATCAGAATGTCTAAAATTGAATCCTCGGGGCAGGACTTTTGCCATATAACACAGAATGACATCAATAGCAAAGCCTGTCCCTTGACCCCTAGACCCTGCCACGTGCTCCCTGCTACCAGATGCTTATAGTGTGCTCTTGCCATAGACCAGAGGAAATCATAACAAAGAAACTCTTAAGTCTCTCTGTTAACCCAGCTTCTGGTTTGCTGTAAATCAAGGGCTTTCTGATTCTTTTGGATCCCATTATAACTGAACAATTTACCAGATTTCTATCATCATGGGGAGATAAGTCACCCTGGCACTTTTCTTAGTGATGGGACTGGGGTCCTGTCTCTCCTTCTCCATTGTGAATTACTGCCAAGGACTGTAANGTGATCCAAGTCACATCTCTTGAATCAACTGTTCTTTAGATAGCTGACATGAACATCATTCCTGCAATTATATTCAACACTTGCTTCCAACCAACACTTTCTATAAGCCTAGACAAAAGGGTGTGTGTGTGTGTGTGTGTGAATCAACTGTTCTTTAGATAGCTGACATGAACATCATTCCTGCAATTATATTCAACACTTGCTTCCAACCAACACTTTCTATAAGCCTAGACAAAAGGGTGTGTGTGTGTGTGTGCTGTATGTATGATCATTAGGTAGTATATGCACATATGTATATACATGTGCATATGTTGAGCTAAGTGGATGACATGGCATGTCCTATTTTATCCCTTTGAGACAGTTTTGTTTTTCACTGAACTTGAAGCTGGACAGGAAGCCATCCAGTGGCAGCAATCCTCCTGTCTCTGCCCGCACCCACACCAGCACTTAGGTGACAGTGCCATACAGCTGTTCATATGGGTACTGGGGATCTGAACTCAGGTCTTCATGCTTGTACAGCAAATGTTGTCACCCAATGAGCCATCTCCTCAATCCTACTCTCTCATTCTTACAAAAGTAGGTCAGAGCTTCGAAAAGAAATACCTGCAGATTAATAACCTGCTGTCTGATTTTGTATCTATGCTTTGTAAGTGATGCTGGCCAGGAGACAGTGATGTTGAGGGAATAGCTGCTGTCACCTGCCGTGTGTCACACTGTAAGGATGGGAGCTTTCCCCTATTTTATAGAGTTTTCAGTTTTCTTATCAGAAATATGTCTAAATGATAGCAAGTTATCTGAATATTTTTAAGTGGTGCTAGCCAGTTGAAATGTGCTTGAATTTGTAACCTGAAGATACAGTGGACATTGCAGAGAAGTCAGGGTAGAGAGGTCTGTCCAATGGTAGAATATCATAAGTTAAACCATCAGGCTTATTTCATTTGGTATAGAAAAGAAACCCCATNAGGCTTAGTCAGTGTTCTCTTGTTGTGAAGAGACACCATGAACATGGCAATTCTTAAAAAAGAAACCATTTAATTTGGGGCTTACTTACAGTTTTAGAGGTTTAGTCCATTATCATTGTGGTGAGATGTGTCGTGGCTATGCAGGCAGACATGGTGCAGGAGAAGGAGCCCAGAGTTCTACACACAGACTTGCAGGCACCAGAAAGAGTTAGAGAGACACTGGGCCTGGCTTAAGCATTTGAAACCCCAAAGCCCACCCCCAGTGACACACATCCTCCAACAAGGCTACACCTACTCTAACAAGGCCACACCTTCTATTGCCTGTCAGGTAGTGCCACTTCCAATGACTAAGCATTCAAATCTATGAGCCTATGGGGGCCATTATTAATCAAACTACCACATCCTCTATATTCTCATTACTGTCACATTAAAGTATCGCAAGATACATCCAAGAGTATCAAGGACTATGTCATCTGATAAAAGACAGTCTTTAAACATAAAATTAACCTATTTTTCTGTAATTAAGACTTCCTAATAAAGTGATTTCACGCTGAGGGTAGAAGCGTTTGTTAACTGTCAAAATTCTTACCACTTCACTTCCCTTTTCTAGGACAAGCTTTGATTGAGGATACCTTTGCTTCACTGGCCTCTTCTGTATTCACTAGTTGAACAAGTAAACATGGCCTGAAAACCTCATTTCTTTCTGGGAAAGCATTTAAAATTGTTGAAATTATTCTCTCTTTACACTGCTTTAAAGATTTTCTCAAGTTATGTCACTTTAGGCCTCTAAGACACTCAATAGCTCATAAATTCTCCAAGTTTGAAACTGGAGCACATCATTGCCAAAGCCACTCTCCCTGGTTGTTCATGGATGACTTAAGGTACTCCTTCCCATGTCTGTGTTTACACTGTTGGTCCTCCTTCTAGGGCAATGTCTCTCCAGCCCACATGTAGGTCAAGGTTCAAACCTGAAGTCAGTTGTCCAACTGGACCTTTTAAACATTAGTGATATTCAAAGTTTGTGTCCTTTCTGTCTTACCCTTTGTGCCCCTCTCTGGCTTGCCCTTCTCTGTATACCACACGGCACATTCCTGGTCGAGGTGACTTTTCCACCCACCTACCCCAGGGCCATTACCCACTCAACTGCATCAAACTGTAGGTAAATAATTACTCAGAGGGAATAATGTGACAAATACTTCTCCACCAGCCTAGTGTTACATATAAAATCAGGCACATTAAAGATAGTTTTAATTCCCATTCTGACCTACTAACCATGTGACTTTGAGCAAGCTCCTCAGCCCCCTCAAGAGTCTGTCACCCACAATCTACAAAGGCAGCAATGAAGCAATCTTCATGGGCTGGTTAAGAATTAGACAGGCAGGAATTCTTCATGAGGAGATGGGCAGAGTGGCTGGCACATTGTGAACATAAGGTTTTCTGAACTTCCTTTTGTGTCCCTGGATACTTTAGCTGTTCCTCGGCTTTCCTTTCTTTGTCCAGACCATCTATGCAGCTCATCTCTCTTTAAATCCATTCTTATAGCTTGGGCTTGACTCACTGTCACAGGCTGTGAAAGGAGCCAGGCTGTGTAACACATCCACAGTCCAAGTCTGTTTTGTGCATTAATATCTCCAGGACCATGGGTGGGTGACTTGGGTTCATTGCAACTCTATGTCTTCATATCTTAAACGGAGATGATAAAATGTGTTAAAAAGATTAAATGAGCAGACATATGTACAGCACCTAGCACACTGCCAGACATAGTAACTGTTTGAGTTCTGAATAAATCAGACCCACTGTGAAGATACTTAGAAAGCATTTAAGCTGAGTTTAGACAGAGCAATGCAGGCTAAACCAATACTAGAAAGTTGATGTTTTCTGTGTTGAATGGTTAAGCACTTTGGGTAAGCTCAGGACTTGTCATTTTGTAGTACCAGAATGTAGACCAGTATTTCTCAACCTTCCTAATGCTATGACCCTTTAGTACAGCTCCTCATGTTGTGGTGACCCCTAACCATAAAATTGTGTTGTTACTACTCAGTAACTATAATTTTGCCACTGTTATGACTTGTAAAGGAAATATATGGTATGCAGGATATCTGATGTGACTCCCAAGGGGTCACGACCCACAGATGTAGAGGTTTGACAGCTACAGTGTTTGCCCAAACTGGAATTGGATTCTGTTTCAATGTATAGTTGGTTTCCTTGTGCACTCCTGAGCAGGTGGCTGGTGCATTAACTGAAAATAGTCAGGAGAGCCCAGCCTATGCCCAGAGGACCCTTTTCACAGCATCACCCTGCCTCTCTGCAAATGCACAGGCTGTTTCTCCAGAACATTCGACAGGGCTACATGGAGAGAAATACAGACTCATCCTGGCCCAGCACGCATAGATCAAACTATCTCTCTAAAGGGAAGATGAGAAAATATTTTGGTTCTGTGGGCTACAGAGAGTCCCTGGGGCTTATTTTTCTTGTTTGATATTTTAAGTAACTCTTTGAAAATATGAAGGCCATTCTTAAGGAAAACTAGGGCACAGGTCAGACTGGTCCATAGACCATAATTCATGGATAAGAAATTCAAGACTCTAGAAGGAAGGGAGGGATGGAAGGTTGGGTTTCAACCTTGATGCACCAATGCTTTCCTCAGAGAGCAGAGAAATACACCCCATTACTTGTTTTTGATGTTGGAGACATTAGTGCTTTGCTGATACAGGGCATGCTGTAGTTGGAGCCTTAGTCATCTTGTAGTGAGACCTCGTCACACTGCTGTTTCCCATTGGGAGCTGATGAGGAGTGCTTTAAAACAGATGGAGCACAGACTGCAGAAATGGAAAACACAGAAGAAAGAGCTGTGTGAAAGAAATATTTAATCATAACATGAAAAACTCCTAGTGGCAACTTTTCCATTATGTTAAATTGCACTCATTTCCATGCATTCCGAGTATGTGTTTAGAAACAAAGGTTGTAATCTTCCTTCTTCTTCGTGTTCATCTCCCGTGGATTTCTGATTCCCTCCCTTGCAGGACTATGACTTGAGCCAGCTCCAGCAACCAGATACTGTAGAGCCTGACGCCATCAAGCCTGTGGGGATCAGACGGCTAGACGAGAGGCCCATCCATGCCGAGCCACAGTACCCTGTCCGATCTGCAGCCCCGCACCCTGGGGACATTGGGGACTTCATCAATGAGGTGCAGAGACTCACATTCTTTTTTAAATTTTATTTCATTAACATATATTAGCTATACAGAATCCGTTTCATTATGATATTGTATGCACATGCATAATGTGTTTTGTGCATTCACCCCATTTCACCTCTTGACCCCCCCACTCCCACTCATCCCCCTCCTCCTCCCAACTATTCCCCCTTCTGCTTTCATGTCTTTCTTTGTGGTGAACCCAAGTGTTTAATTAGGGTTAGTTACATGGGCATGAGTTGAGCATTGTATATAGGAGCATCAGCAACTAACCAGGGCCTACAGCTTTGAAGAAAATGACTCACTTTCTTGTAGAACATTTTATTGTATGCTTAAGGTTAGGTCTCTGTGAACAACATATTTGGGACACAACTATTGAATACAATTCATTGAAATATCATTATTTTTGAATTTATGTTTATCTGAAAACAGATATGACTCCAGTGACAGAGAGCAAACTGGTTTTTTTTTTTTTTAATGTATGTGTAGGTGTACATGTATGTGCAGGTATATGTGTGAACCTGCATTCGTGCATGTTTGGAGACTAGAGGACAACCTGAGGTAACGTTCTGTAGGCACTGTCTAACTTGATTTTTTGAGACAGAATCTCTCACTGACCTGGAACTTACCATGTAGACTAGCCTGGCTGGCCATCAAGCTTCAAGGACTATCCACCTGTTTCCACCTCCCCAGGGCTGGGATTATAAACATATGCCACCTAGACTGACATTTTTTCACATGGATGCTGAGGATCAAACTCAAGTCCTCAAGCTTGCAGAGGGGGCACATTATAGACTGAGCTGTCTTCCCAGCACCCTGAATTGTTTCAATCAACCTGTATTGTATAATGGCGTTTATGACACGTTAGAAGTAGCAGCTATTCTCTCCAAGAAGGATTTTTTCCTCTAGACTACAAGCAACAAACAGACAAGTACTGCCCTGCACTCTTAACTTCATTTATTAGTATTAATAACCTAATAGGAGTTCTCTTTGCCTTTTTCTACACTTTACCCTTTGAACCAACAGCTGGTGAGAATTGACCACATCCCCATCAACTCATCAAATGATATTATTGGAAGAATGGCTAAGTTAAATATCATGTGATTTGAACACTGGCCTTGTAGAGAAGGTTTTAAAGCCTCCAAGTGAGAGAGCTAATTCTCTGTGGGTTGCACCAGACACAATTTCACTGTCAGAATTCTCTGTCATTCTTGTATTTCATTGCTCCCAAGAGTTCTATGGCTGATACTAAAGTTTTGACAGAGAATGACTTGTGCTTCTTCTGTTTAGATACTGGCCAGGCTTTTATTCAAATTTTCTCCCAGGATTTTTATTGTTCATATAAGACAGGGGTAGCTATTGCTCTGACAGATATATAGCAGGAGCTATGTTTACTGCTCAGATGCTGGGCACTCCAAAGTCAACATTGGTTTCCATACATCACAACGTGCAAGGTGGCCATTGCTTGTGGCCTTGGTCATGTGTTGATGAGCCTGTAGCAAGCTTTCTTTTGGCCGCCAACCAGCTCCCAAATCATGACACGGAGATAATATTAGTTATGAATGCATGGCCTTATCTTATGCTTGTCTCACTAGCTCTTATAACTTAACCTCTTTCTCTTCATCTATATTTTGCCTTGGGGCTTTTTACCTTTCTTTCATTCTGTATATCCTACTTCTTGTCTGTCTGGCTGATGGCTGCCCAGTGTCTCCCTAGTTCTTTCTTGTTTCTCTTTTAAGCCTAGATTACTCCTTCTACTTATTCTCTCTGCCCGCCAGCCCCACCTATCCCTCCTCTGCCTAGCTATTGCCTGCTCAGCTTTGTATTAGACCAATCAGGTGCCTTAGGCAGGCAAGGCAAAATAGCAACACATCTTTACATATTAAACAAATGCAACAAAAACAAATGTAACACATTCTTACATCCTTAAACAAATGCAGCATAAACAAATGTAACACATCTTTGCCTAGTTAAAGTAATATTCCATAACATGAGCCTCTTGTTTCCTGGACTTTATTGACATCGTTATACAATATATAAATGTCATCAATCTACTGTAGAGTTGCATATGTAGTAAGTTTTGAAATGGGGGTGGGCAATTTTGCTCAGTGGATAAAGGCACCTTCCACCATATGATGATCCAAGTTTGATCCCTGGGACCCACATGGTGGAAGGGGAGAACTGATCCTCACAAGTTGTCCTCTCACCTCCACATGGTCACAGTGGCATGTGTATACACACACGCGCGCGCGCGCGCGCGCACACACACACACACACACACACACACACACACACGCAATAAATAAAGCGTAAGAATAATAACGTATTTAACAAAGTTTTAAAACAGAGTTGGAGTAGTTCTCAGCATCTGTAACTTCCCATTGCTGTCTGTTCCTGAATGAAAAGAGGCTGCTTTCTAAACATGCTGACTTCTGTTAAGTAAGTAACAGGTTAATTTGTGGCAGATATAGATTAAGACCATATAGGTGGTAAAAAAACAAAAAAAGAATGCCAGTATCTCCTTTTTTCTATAATCTATGTTCCAATTTGCCCTGTTCTTACACAGAGACCTGCTTAGAGACAATTGCAGGAAATTATGAACAGCTTTAGAGATTTTTCTTTATGTAAGAATAACCAATGATGAGCTTGTGTCTGTGTTTGTTGTGTATTGTTCTGAGAAAATGTTGTTGAATTATCCTCTTGGGTGTTGAGTTTTAAGATATAATGAATTTTAGAACTATAGGTGTAAGAGCTGGATTTTCTTTCAATTAAAAGTTTTGATATGTAGAATTCAAAAGCTTAGGTGCTTCTGCATGGCCCTCTGGTAATCAGTACACTGTGGAAGTCAATCCCAGCCCTAATAGTCTTTCTTGAAAATAAAAATCAAGCACTAAGTGCAGTTATAAGGCTAATCACGTCCTGGTTCCTGCCATTTCCCTCATTCCCCAAGTTCTTCATATATTGCAGCCCTAAGATGTTTGCAGCCCCCCAAAGCATGACCCTTTTGAACAGGAAAAACTCACACATTCTTGATCTGCAAGGCTACTGTAGCCATAAGTTTCCAGTGCAAACATCTTATCTATGAAACTGTCTTTGATAGGTTTGGAAGACCAAATGATGCTTCTCCTGACATACATAATCCTCCCCAGCTGCCTAGAGTGTGACTGTAAAGATTCTGTCTGCCATTGGAGAGTGTGAATGTCGATATTCTCTCTTCCNTTTGAGGGTGCAACTGTCAATATTTCTGTGTCTCACCTGAGTATATGAGTTCTCTAGAGCAGAGGCTCTTTCTTGTTCTGTGTGGCTGAGCTGTGAGGTTCAGTACTTAAGATATATTAAGTGTGTTTTCACTTCAGTTTTGTCAGTGTGTTGGTGGGGACATGACTCCATCCATCCTCAGTCGAGGAGCCTCTGTTCAATATTGAAGCTATGCTCACCATACACAGATGGCCCCTCGTGCCAGGGCTGTACTTGTTCCACTTTCATCCCCGGTCCCTCACAGCCTGCATATTGCAGAACATTGAAAGGTGTCTTTATCTGTGCTTTCCACCCTTGGCTTGTAATTGGATTCTGTTCTTCCAGATTCAAACTTAGTTTTCCTTTACGAAGGCTTACCGAGCCAGAAAGGGTCAGGACACAAAGTAGCGATAGATACTATCCAGTGTCACCCAACCCTACCTGAGGCTTACCCCCCATTCATTAAAAACCACTTATAGTTGCATTCTGCCGCCCTCTGAGGTCTTCCATGGCCCAGGAAAGGGTCCTTATTCCTCAGGTGGGAGGATGGGGTAGTGCAAGATACTCTGGTTAATGAATGAACAAATGGATGAAAGGGTCCCACTTGTAGTCATTTTCAAAATAGCTGCAAATCCATGAAACTGAGCATTATCTCAAGATACAGAAATAAGAAGCAAGGTAACCACGAACAAGCCTTGAAATGTTCAAGGACCAGAGAAGTGACTGTAGCTATAGCTTGCACAAAGCCCTCAGTTCAATCCTCAGTATCACATGAAACTGTCTGTGGTGGCACACACCTCTAGTCCTAGCACTCTGTAGACACAGGAGCACCAGCTCAAGGTCATTCTTGGCTACATAATGGTTTCCATGTCAGCCTTGGCTAAAGCACACCTTGTCTCAAATAAACCAAAACAATGACAGCAAAGTAGTCCGACAGTTAAAGCAAGAGAAAACGCCAGGCAGGTTAAGGTGTCTCAAAAATAACAAAAGAAGATACCAAGTTATGATAGTTGGTTCTGTGGGCAAAGGAATGGAGATTAGTACTCCCTAGAAGTTACAGAATTCTCAGGAGCACCATGAGGATTCTTCCATCCCAGGTAACCATTACGACTCGCTCAGTATCTTTCATTAACTTGGCAAACAAAAATAAATACATGTATTTTGAAATATTTGAAGGCACCTGGAAAGAACTCCAGCACACTTTGTGAAGACATTGCAAATACATACAAGTTTATCTATCTCCAGGTCTTATTTGATTTAGCAGAGGACCAAATGTTCCAAAGGAAGAATAATAGAGTGGTGATTATAACCGGAGCGCTTTTATAGATACAAGGAATAGGGAAGCTCGTGAGAACATTCTCTAGCCTCTTTATTTAAATAATGAATGGATGTTGCCCTGAATCTCACAAGTGAACTCATTTCTAGTCAAGCAGGTAGAGTAGAGCAAGACACCTGTGTTTTCAGATTTTAGTTAGAATTTCATTCTGTTTGCATTTTTAAACATGACCTTCACAAGGTGAGAAAATTGAAATAAATTCATTTAATCTCAGCTCCTTAGTAGATATTAGCATATCTCCAATAACTGCATTAATCCCACATGCCCTTATCTTAGAGGAATTAAAACCACGTATGCCCTTCTGTGAAAAGACTGACTTCTGACTTTCATTGCTTAAAACATCCTGAAGGGCCTTGTAGAAGAATTTGTTGTAACTACTAAAGCTTAAACTGCCTCTTTCTCTTGTTAATTACATTTAGTTTCATTTCCCTCCTAGAGGACTGAGGGGCTTGTCTTGAGTTCAAATCCAGCTCATCTCCACAGCACTGGGATTTGGTACAAGGTCCAGATACTTGAAGTTAGTCTCTGGGTTTCCAGTTGTCTTTTTATTATTATTATTATTATTATTATTATTATTATTATTAAGCAATTTTTGTTGTAAGCAGGAAATAAAATAGAACCTTCTTTTAAGGTTGTAGTGAGAGCTTAATAAAATAGCATGTGTGGACAGATATGATGGGACACACCTTTAATCTCAGCACTTGGGAGGCTGAGACAGGCAGATCTCTGTGAGTTCAAGGCCAGCCTGGTCTACACAGTGAGTTCCAGGACAGCCAGAGCTACACAAAGAAACCCTGTCTTGAAATCCAAAACAACAACAACAAATAGACAGCATGTGTAAAATGCTTGGCACAGTACATGTCGTAGAGTCTCTGGATTGTTAGAAATACAGTAATGATTATTTCACACAATTTTTTTTATCAATAAAAGATTCTCAATGGTCTTTTTATTGAAAATAAAATAATTAAATCTCT
>LZPO01088757.1:4991-16500 GCA_001675575.1 Neotoma lepida | reverse complement strand
TGGAACTCACTCGGTAGCCCAGGCTGGCCTCGAACTCACAGAGATCCGCCTGCCTCTGCCTCCCAAGTGCTGGGATTAAAGGCGTGTGCCACCACCGCCCGGCAAGGGCCCTGCGATTCTTGAGGACTTTGCTGGCAGAAAAGAAGCACTAACGACGGTTGTTTTTTGAAAATGTTAATTCCCTTTATAGTGTATAGAGCGTTAGTTTGCATATTACAGAACATTACAGTGTAAAGTANCTGCCTTGTTTAAGGAACAAGAAAACTACTGCAGTTTGTACAGAACACATTTGCTATTTTGAACCATATACTTTAAATTTTTGGAGTATACTACAGTATGGCAAATATTTTGTTTAGTGAAGGCGTAAATGATACTATTATTATNTTGAGTTAAGAGTGCTAGAGGAGTTGGAAGATGTGTGTGAAAAGTCCTTGTGTATAGAAAACTAAACATGAAAATCATATTTCAAGTGTATGCTCCTTAAAACTAGCCTATTTCTAAATTTGATTGTTTTGTTATACATTTGTCAGTATTATATCTAGAATTACCTGTAGCCACAGGTTGTCAATCTTAGAAAAATAGGGTATACTGAAAAAGATTTTCTAGACAAGCCTTTCATTGTCCTGTACTCAGGAGACAACGATCCAATCTTTTCTTCATCACAGAAAGGTTATAAGTGACAAAATAGTTCATACTGCTTGTATTTGGGTCCAGGTAGAATCAACAAAGAAGAGAAAATGATGCTAAATCAGCCATCTGTTTTAAAGGGGCCTGGGAGAGTGTTTGTAATCTGTTGTTTGGGAAAAGAAAAAGAATGCTGGCATCGCACAGTGTGCCTGTTGCTGCTTTAGAAGCTTGCAATATCTACGGCTCTGAAAATGGGATGCAGCCTCCCTCAAATCATCAAGCAGAATGGACTCCTCCATTTCTTTAGAACATAAGCTCTGGCAGCCAGTTGACTGACTCAGGCTTGTATTTGGGACCTAGCCTCTGTAGAAAGGGGTAGGGCTTCTGATGGGAATTCCTCCACCAAAACACTGCAAGGATGGTCAAAGGTGGTGGCAGCCAACAGCCACTCCCCATGTCCACCCTGCAGCCTCCAGAATGGGCTTCAAGAAGCCAAATGTACAAACTTTTCTTTTGTGGCTTGTGCTTATTTTAAATATAGTTTCACTTTCCTAAAGAAGTCCTTTTAAACTATTTTTCCTACAATTGAAGTTTCATTTTGGACATACTNTTCTATTCATGGAGGCTCAATTTTCTTTGCAGTAAGCTGAGGTTTCTGTTTTCTCCTTATGGCTTGCTGTGATGCTTATCTTGGCTGTCTACTTGACACATAGTTGAGGAACTGACACCATCTGATTGGCTTTCAGGTAAGCTTTTTTTTTTTTGACATTTCCTTGGTTGCTAATTGATGGAGGAGGGCTCAGCCCTCTGTGGGTAGCGCCATCCCTAGGCAAGTGAGGCTGAGCCACAGAGGAAAGGTAGCTGAGCACATCAGTGAGCAGTGTTCCTCTGTGATTTCAAGCTCCTGCCTTGGGAATCTTGCCTTGGCTTCCCTTGGTGATGGACTGTAACCTGTGAGGTGAATAAACCATTCTCTTTTAGACTTTTATCACAACGGAAAGCTAACTAGAACACTTGCCATATTCTCAGAACATGTTCTGATGGTCCATGCTTCTTTGCTGACCTGTATCCTCTTTTTTTCACCAGTGTACAAAGTTTCTNGAACTGCAANCTGATGCAATATCTACTCTGNCAACCACACACCACTGCTTACATAACTCTATTACAGTATTTTGTTAATCTGATATGACATGTTTCTCTAATATGGCATGCTTCCCTAACTTTCCCCCTTTAAAATTATCTCTGGATTTTCCTGCTTTTTCCATTTTAAATATTATACTTTGACCTACAATAAAATACTTACTTCAGATTATTAAAAGTTTTACAGAAATTGGTGATTTATTGTATTAACATTTTATAATTCAAGATTTAGAAAAGCAAATTAGAACACTGTATGTGTTGGGTGAATGGGATTGTGTGTGTGTGTGTGTGTGTGTGTGTGTTAAAGTGGGCATACCCATCCCACAGCTCACATATTGTGGGGGCCAATTTTATGTCAATTTGACAAAAGCTAGAGTTTAGAGAGGAGGGAATCACATTTCTAAAAAATTTCTCTATATGATCAGGCTGTAGGAAAGCCTGTAGGGCATTTTCCTAAGTATTGGTTGACATGGGAGGGCCCAGCCCATTGTGAGTGGGGCCATCCAGGGCTGGTGTCCTGGTTTCTATAAGAAAGCAGGGTGAACAAACTGTGGTGAGGGAGAGCCAGTAAGCAGCACCCCTCCATGGGCTCTGCATCACCNCCTGCCTCCAAGTTCCTCTNCTGTTTGAGTTCCTGTCCTGACTTCCTTCAGTGACGAACAGTGATGTGGAAGCGTACATTAAATAAACCCTTTCGTCCCCAACTTGCTTTAGTCATGGTGTTTGATTGCAGCAATAGAACCCTAGCTAGGACACTGTGCATGTCAGAGGACATCGTTCAGGAGTTGGCTCTCCCCTTCTCTTGTGCTGAGATGGGTCTCTCTTGTTTCTAGGATGTACTGTGTACACTAGTCCAGCTGACCTTCCAGCTTCCAGGCAGTTTCCTGTCTCTGCTCCACATTTCTCTGCCAGGAGTGAAGGAATCACAGATGTGTGCCATCATTCTGGCTTTTTAGGTGAGTTTTGGGGGNTGAACTCATTGGACTTGTACAGCCAGTGTCTTTCTGGATTAAGCTATATTCCCCTAGCCTTTACAGTAATTGAAAAGCAAATAACTAAAACAACCAAAACAAATGCAGGAAATAGTGACTCACGATAACTGGACGTCTCACAATCAGCAGGCAGATTGAACAGAAAACTTTCTGGTCCCTCAGAAGCCCCTCAGGTACCCCCTTCAATGGCAGTGTTCTCTCCCNTCAGTAGCAAGCACTACGCTGAGTTTTATAGTAACCTCATATCTGTCTTTATTTTCACCAAACTCTAAATCCCTAGTCACTTTCTTATTCTTGAAGGTTATTGTTTTTGTTGTTACAGTCCTCATAACCCATAGATTTCCCTTCTGTCTCCTTTTGTCATTGACAGTTTGTCTGTGTCCTGGAAGAACTGTTTGGTATGTTTATCTTCATGGCTTTGGGTTTGTAATTATATGCTCATGATGAAGTCTAACATATCCATCATATGTCCTGGGCACTGGCAGCTGAATGTGTAATAGGGATCACATTGCTGATATAACTCAAGTCCATACCCCCAAACAAAGATACAGGCTAGGTTCTTTGTTGTTTTATGAGAAGTCTGTAATTGCAGTTGGTGAATATACGCAAAATTCACAAGACAAAGAATGTAATCATTCAAATATTTAAACATTTAATTGATACCTGACATTTGGACTTAGCATTTTAAAGTCTTATGATGTTATTACATTTGAGATTTTTCTATATATAAAGAAGATAAAATAGCTCATGTATTGATACTGATACTTAGGATTCAAAGTCAGGGCTTTGAAATTTGAATTNGTGCTTCTCAGGGACAAAAGTGATACTAGCATCACAATGTTAATATTTTTAGTTCTTGGCATAGCATGTGCATATAGTAAGAGAGACAAGGCAAAATATAAACAATCTGTGTATATCTAGTGAATTTAGTATTGTGTCAGTGAAGTGATGTAAGATTGTATATGAGGAAATAAGTTAGTATACACACCAATGTCTTTGATTCATCCTTGATTAAAATCAGAATCAGTGTCCAAGAGGAGGCCACACTATTTCAAACAGGACTTAGAGAGGAATGTTAGGACGTTTGTGATCCAAGTGCTTTGTGAACTGAAAGGGTGGTACTGCCATTCAGCCTTTATCTAGATGGGTAAGGAAGATCTTGAGTGAATATTTACAGTGCCATTTATCACACGATATAACTTGGATCTTATTCTGTCTCTTGTCATATTGTCACANCTAAGCCATTCCAGTCTGTTTACTAATGTGAGCAAGTGCATCCTCTAATATTTGAAATTGTTATTAATATTTTCACGATTATTCAAGAATAGATATTTGACAATAGTTTTTGGAATGAGTGCTCTANGGAAGTGGGTTTGTTTATAGAAAGCTGTAAACTATGTTTTCCATCTGAGGCTGTTGTTGTCATGGACATATTTTGCTTAGGTAACTGACTGACTCTGATCTCACTTACCTGGCATTTTCAAATAAAGTTAAAAGATGACTTTAATATGTACTCACAACAAATACTTAACTCTACCTCATCTTTCCTATGAACTACACCACAAAGCAAAATGTGCTTTAGTTTTCAGGTAGCAGATGCCACCACTGTGTGTAAACTTGATGTTAGCTATTTAAGCTTCTCTATCAAGACTTAGATGATATGCTGGTTTACTATAGTAAATTGCCTGACTTGACTACTGTCTAAAATATTGTATCCTTTTTTATAATACTGTTATGCAAACCCAGAAAGCATGGCTTAAGGCAGAGGTTTTCAATTCCTGGGCTGCAACCACTTTTGGGGGGGTATGCAAGGATACTTTCACATGGGTCGAATATCAGATATTGTACATATCAGATATTTATGATTCATAACAGTATCAAAATTAAGTCATGAAGTATCAACGACTGAATTTTATGGATGGGGGGGGGTCACCATGACATGAGAAACTGTATTAAAAGGTTGCAGTGTTAGGAAGGCTGAGAACCACTGGCTTAAGGAGAGAGGTGTTCATCCTGCTGTGCATTTCTTGTGAGGTCAATTCGTGGTTGNTNTAGACACTGATTTGGGCTGGACACCACAGTAGGAATATATGTGAGTGGGAGCTGTTGACCTCATTGCTGACAGGAAGTAGAGACCCAGAGACAGGAAGTGGCCAGACAGGACGAGATATAATACTGAGTACCACTCTCTCTTGAGAGCTACTTCCCCCAGCTATGCTCTGCTCCCAGAGGTCTCAGGAACCTCACCACAGGCTTGGCTCATGCTTTGAACAATTGTCCTCCAGCTGCTGGTTCAACCTCTGGAGGTGGGGGGATTCTTAGTGGGAGCTTCCCTAGGAAAAGTAGTCACTAGAGCTGTGCCTCTGAGCAGTAAAGCCTCGCCACTACTTCCGGCCTAGCTCCTTGAGCCTATGGGCAGCTTCCTGGTCTGCTGCCATGGAAACAGCCTCAGTGTCCCACCCCCATAGACTGAGCTTCTCCATCTGCCCTCTCTGCTGAGATAGAATAAGTCCTAATAAACCCTTCCTCCCCCAACGTTTCTGTCTGGTATCTTGGTGAAGCCATAAAAAACAAAGAACTTATGAAGAAATTGACCTCATCACACTGAAAGCTCCAGGCTCTGACCACTTCACAGGAAAAATCTAAATTCTACTAAAGTGTAAAGAGGAGTTAATGCCCTTTTAAAAAAAGACACAGGCCGGGCCGTGGTGGTGCACGCCTTTAATCCCAGCACTCGGGAGGCAGAGACAGGCGGATCTCTGTGAGTTCGAGGCCAGCCTGGGCTACCGAGTGAGTTCCAGGAAAGGCACCAAAGCTACACAGAGAAACCCTGTCTCGAAAAACAAAAACAAAAAAAAACAAAAACAAAACAAACAAACAAACAAAAAGACACAGTCTGCTATGTGGCTCTAACTGGCCTAGGACTCACTATGTAGACCAGGCAGGACTCAACATTACAGTAATCCTGTAGTCTCTGCCTCCTATGTGCTGGGGTTACAGGCTTTGAAACATTGTGCTCAACTCAGTACTGCCTTTTCAAGGACAGGTGTTCCCAAACATAAAAGAACACAGTGCCTCAACTCTAGTTTTGTTGTCCAAGACAGGTATTCTCTGTGTAGCCCTAGCTTTCTTAGAACTCACTGTGTAGACCAGGTTGGCCTAGAACTAAAAATTTTGATGTCTCTACCTCCTGAGTGCTGGGATTAAATGTGTCTGCCACAATGCTTGGCTCTGCATCAATTCTTTTTGAAGCTAGGTTAGCATTGTTTACAAAATTAAGAAAACTAAATAAAATTATAGGTTCACTTTTAGTCATTAACTTAGATATGAAAATTGTAATTAAACCCAACCGTATATTAATGTGCTCCCAAGAAAACAATATTAGGAAATATAAAATCTACCAATGTGACTTATCACTTGGAAAGGATAAAAGAGAAAAATGACATGATTATGCCAATAGATACAAATGAAGCATTTGATAACAATATTCTAAGGGAACTATGAGCAGAAGAGAGCTTCCTGCATCTGCTGAAGTCTATATGCTAAATGTTATTAGCAATCACCTTTTCCTGAGTATATTCTACATTCCTTTCATAGAATCAGAAAATGTGTTTGCAAATAACAGACATCCTGCTGCTATAATAATGCAATTGACTAATAAATCAAATAAATATTATGAATGAGAAAGGAACATAAAAACAAAACACTTTGATATTTTATGTGTTGCTTGTTTGTTTTTAGGAAATGAAAGGGTTTATTTCAGCTTACCTTGAGGGAAGTCAGGGCAGGAACAAAAACATGGACCTGAAGCAGAAACTAGGAAAGAATGCTATTTGATGGCTGGCTCAGCTAGCTTTCTTACACAGCCCACAATGGGCTAGAGTATCCTGTCAGTGACAAATCAAGACAATACCCCATAGATATGCCGACAGGCTAGTCTGATCCTGGTATCTCTTAATTGAGATTCTCATCTCCATTGTTGCTAGGCTGTCCCAAGTTGACAGATGAAGTTAACGAGGACTTTCCATTCTTTGTCAGCATGACACACAAACACATCATCTGAAAGCCATAACCATTTATTCCTTGTTCCCCAAATCATTATGTTAATATCATAATGTATAACACAGTGTAAGTTTTAAAAATCATATGATCTTTAAAAATTACAACACTTCAAAAGTCCCTGGTCTCTTTAATTAATATAATAAAATAAAATAAAACAAAAAACAGTATCTTAATTGGGTCTGGTAAAACAAATCAATAAAATTACATATTTTCTTACTCCACAAGGGAAGAATTGGAGCACAGAAATATTCAGATGGGAACAATACCAAAATCCAGCTGTATTAATCCACATTCTACAGCCCAATGTCTAGCATCTGGTGCTCATGTAATCTTCTGGACTCCAAATGGACTGGGCCTTCCTATCCTACCTCTTCAGCTCTGCCCTCTACAACACATGCAGTGCCGCTTTTCTTAGGATTAGTCTGGCTCCACTATGTGTCTGTGCTTCACCTCAATGGATGGACCATGGTCTTGGCATCTACAGTATTCTGTGGTACTCTTTTCACCTCCTCTACAGGGTTCTCTGAGCCCTGCAGGGAGGGATTTCATTGGAGTGTCCTGTTTAGGGATGAATGTTTCTAGGTCTCTTACTCCCTGAATATTGTCTAGCTGAGGGTCTCTGCCCATCTGCTACAGGAGGAAGCTGCTCTGATGATGCCTGAGAAAGGCATTTTCTATGCGTATAGCAGGATGTTTTTAGGAGTCATTTTATTGCTGTGTTCCTTAATCAGAACAGTAGTGTTTGGTTTTTGCCATNGACACTGGCCTAGCTAGTCTCAGATTTTGGCCACCCAATCAGTGCTGGGTATGGGTTCCATCTCATGGAGTGGGCCTTGAATCAAGTCAGGTATTGGTTGGTTACTCCTATGTAGTGGTATTTGCTCTGCCCATGACCTTGGGCTATAGGGCTTGCAGGGGGCAGTGCTTCTTGACTTTCTATGTGACCTCTTAAAAGGAAAGGGAGAGCAAGGTATAATAGAATACAGGTAACACCATGAAACCATGTGGCAAAACATAGATTATTAGAATCTATGGGTTGAATTAAGTTGTAAGAGCTANATAATGATAAGCCTGAGCCATAGGCCAAAGAGTTTGTAATTAATATAAGCCTCTGTGTTTTTATTTGTGACTGAACGGCTACAGGACCAGGTGGGATAGAAAGTTCCACCTATATCTGGTGCCCACGGTCAGGCATTGATCCACATAGACCTCAAAAAGCTTAAAAAAGATTATAAATGCACAGAAACAGAGCCACACTGGGCTTCCTACTCTCACAGTCTCATGCCAGCAGCAGTGCAGAGATGTGTCTCTAGACAGCTGCCTGCGAGATGGAGATGGCTGCCAGCTGCCATGAGCTAAGCAGCATGGCTGCAATCTGCAGTCTTTCCNGTGGGCTGTGATACAAATAGACTTCTCCCAGGTGCTGACTGTGGGATTGAGAACACAGTTGCTGCTTAAAAACANAGCTATATGCTACTTAATACTGCTTCCCAGAATTCAGGAGGTAAGTCTAACTCATTAGTACGTGCATTGTGTTGAAAAACTGAGTGGGGTGGAGCCAGCAGCCAGAGCTGCTGCTTAGATCCTAGTCATGCTGCAGTTTAAAGCAATGGTCAGAAAATGACTACACATACACAATAAAACAGATTGAGATGGAAAAAAAACTCTAAATGGGTTGCGGTGTGTTTAAAAACATATGTAGGTGTGAGAGAGAAAAGAAAAAGGATAGAGAAAGTCCTTAAAAAAGAAATAGAGTAATAAAAAAAAGCCACATAAAGATGGAAAATACACAGAGTCTGGATACTGTATGTTATTGTGTTGTCTTTGAATTGTTTGACTGCTGAGGAAGGAGCAACAGCTGCTAAGAGACATTTGATTATAAATGTTGCTGCATTAATCCAACCTATATATTTTGAAAATGCCTTGACTTCAGAATTTAAGTCAAAGATATGTTACTTTGGAGAAGAGGTTATGCTTTTATTTCCATAGGAAATGAGAGGTTGTAGATTCATTCTGTGTTAAGAAAAATCAGGTTTGATTGAGGAAGACCCTCTGAAAACTCTCTAATGGGAACAGATGGCCCAGATGATCCAGCATTCCAGAGTGCCTCTGTTGCAGTTTCCTCTGAGTTCTGCATCCAGAAACTCTTCAGGGCTGCTGGCTGAGATGATCCAGCCTCACAGACTACTCCAGTCAGGACTTGACCATAATCCTCAGTTTTCTCAGGGTCTCCATNAGATTGACAGTGCCCCCAATCAGCAGGANGTAGTCTAGAAAACTATNNCCACATTCCCNAAAAATGGATTATGGNTGTATGTCTTTGTTTAGGAGGTTTGGTTACAAATTGTTATTGGTCATAGTTTATCTCTTTCTAAAAGAAGAAAGGGGGATATGATATAGAAATGATGAAAATAAATGGTAGATTATTGAATCTTCTTTAATCCAAAAAAACAACTGTTAATCTCAAAATACTTTACATTGGTATAGATCTTGGGTTATTGATAGAAATTTAAGGTCAATTTTGTTATATTTTATGTATATTTCTACTTTTGTTTAAGGTATTATGTTTATGCAGCTCATTAAAAATGTATAGTTTAATGTATAGTTATGTAATGTATAGTTAAGAAATACAAGTTAATAGTGATCCATAATAGTCAAACTTATAGTCATATTAGTTAGGTTTTATAGATATGCAGAGATATAGTTCAGATGGATAGGTAATCTTCAAACACTTCAAAGACCTANAGAATATGGCATTTAAAATATTTTAATAACTTAGATTTTTCTGGACAATGAGACACATCTGTTCCTGGCAGCACCAATTACTTAAAAGAGATGATGGGCATCAAAGAAACTCATTATGGAGATTGCTTACAATAAGGAAAAGGCTACTCATTTGGACATGAAATTGCTCTTGTCTGGACTGCTTGACAATATGTTGTATGAGCTGGACACTCAGGACCTGTAGGAAGATGACCACTGAACTTCGCCAAAACAAGGTAAGATGGTCCTTCAGGTTCCTGCTTCACAGAAGAAACTGCTAGACATCCTGCAGGACACAGAAGAAAATGACTGACTAACTTTACCAATAGGCGAAACAGTCCTTCAAATTCCCTGCTTTATTGAAAAGTCTATCAGAGACTTTAGGCCAGTAGGCTGAAGATGGATGCCCCAACGCTGCAGGGGAACTTTGGGTGACTGTTCAGGCAGCCAGCTCTCTCTGTTATTTCTGGAATTTGGATGTTGCTTGCAATGCACTTCCTGTTTACTTAGGTAATATTATATCCTTCTGAGGTCTTTGATGGAGTTGAAAACTAGATAATTATAATTTTCCTTAGTTATGATCAAAGGTAAANTAGATATAAAATTTAGACTCACAAAGATAGGATGGAAGATAGAATATTTTAATTTTGCCACATACAAATAGACATTAATCTGTAATTATCACTTGATAACTGTTTTGTTATATGCAATTTTATTACGATAAAATGAAAACTTTCCTTTTTGATTAGACAGAAAAGGGCAAGTGCTGTAAGATGGTCTTTCTGTATGCTGTGAATATGTGTTGCTACCATTGGTTAATAAAGAAACTGCTATGGCCTATGGCAAAGCAGAATAGAGTCAGGTAGNGAATTCAGGCAGGGAGTCAAGGAGAAGAAGGTGGAGTGAGAGGAGATGCTGAAACACACTGGGAAAAATAAGATATAATAAAGGTAAAGCCATGAGACACAGGTCAATGCATAGATTAATAGAAATGGGTTTATTTAAGATGAAAGAGCTAGCTAGCAAGAAGCCTGAGCCATAGACCAAACAGTTTGTAATTTATATTAAGCCTCTGACTGGTTATTTGTGTCCTGGCAGATTGCAGAGATTTACCCAGCTAAACTCTCACAAGCTTTGTTCCACTATTGTACCAGCATATCTTGGATGAGGCCACCATTCTAGATTGGAGGTTTTGTAGCTGGGTTGGAGTTTACCTTACTACTTTGATAGTGAGCAGAGTACCTTCCAGTGCCATGAAATCTAGTCCATAAATGGTGAGGGCTTTAAGGAGACATCAGCTTCACTGTTCTTTGTTCAATGAGTTGCATTGGTGTCATCTTCAGGAATAGTACANTCTTGTCAGTTTATGGAGAGCAACCAATAGCCTTACAATGCCTTGGATTGTTTGGGGTCGCATTGGACCCATTTGGCCCACAAATCAACTCGATGGAACCCATTGCCAGTTTTGGAAGCTTTACTTGGTGACAAGAGATATCCAACTGGGGTTCTGGCCCCTGCTTTTTGGATTTTTTGTTTCTTTTGTTTTTGTTTTTTGTTTTTGTTTTTGTTTTTTTTTAGCTATCTCATCTAGATCCCCTTCATATATATTTATATTTTAGAGTAGTTCTACTCTATTAGGATTTGATAAGATCCCTCAAAAGGCCCTTAATTTTAGGTCTCCCTCCCTATATTTCTTCACTTGCCCCCTCTTCCTTCTCCCTCCTCATTTGACCATCCTGCTCCAGACTCCATCCTTCACCCACCCATAACAATCTATATTCTATCCCTCTGTTTATGGAGAGCTGTCTCNCCCTCCTAGTCCCTTACTCTATACCTAACCTGTGATTATACAGATTGTAGCTTACTTCTCTTTGACTTAACAGCTAGCATCCACATATAAGTGAAAACATACCATATTTGTCCTT
>LZPO01088755.1:8231-18379 GCA_001675575.1 Neotoma lepida | reverse complement strand
GAGCTTACATTTTATTTGCTTTTTACAATAATAAACAGAACCTAAAAAGTGCTCATGAGAAAAAAAGAAAATTGGCTCATTTGTGATGAACAAAGGGCATATTTTTAAGATGTCTTTATCTTTGGTTTAATAGTGCATTAAAGGAGACTATGGCAACCACTTGTCTCCACTCGAGATGGGGTATTTGGACTTAACTTTGATCCAAATAACTCCTTAGCATCTGGCATTACATCAGGCCTTTGTGGAGTGTAAACTTCCATTTTTTTTCTTCCTCAACCAGGAGCAGCAAGGCCAGCGTAGAAGCCATTGCTGGCAGTGAGAAGAGATTTTTGTGTGTGTATTTCATCAACTCGCTTTCTTTGTATGAAGCTGTCCTAGGTTTTGATTTGTGGGGCCCATGACCAAGTGACAAATTAGGGCACAGAGATCGTATTATATAAGAGATGAGTTATCGAAGTAATAAGCACATGTAAATAGCATTTACATATTTAATGATCATTTTATTCTATGGCAATTTTACATTAAATATTCAGAACTAATGGTCTCTTTACTCATATAAAAGCCTTCTCTCAAGTGCATTATTATTACTCTGGGAAAAGAAACTCTATTATGCCATTATGTGGTTCATGATGGCATTTACGCCCTCATTTCTATGTCAGTCACCTCTAAGTCCTAATCTCTGCAGCCTTATGGGGGTCACCTTTCACTGGGATAGTGAAGTAGAAATCCCATGCCTAATTTCTGCATCCCTCCACTGCCTTGGGAACCAAGGATTTTCAAGGGCTTTGATTTAGCCTCATCCCATTGGCTTCCCTGGTTGAGTCAGTTGCCATCCCAGTTTCTCTCATAGGCTGTGTCTGTTCACTTTGTCTCACCGTCTGTCTGCCCACACATGTAATACTGGCTCTTTGGGGGCTTGTCTTATTTTGCCTTCAAAATGTCGTTCACAAGAGTCGTTTGTGCTCCAAGAGGTTTAGTCAATTATTTTTATGAAACAGAGTTGGTATTTGACAGAGATATCTTAATATAGGCTTAAGCTCAACGGTTAAGAGGAAGCACTTAGGGGAAAGTGAGGCACACCCCAGAGAACGGCCGTGAACATCACAGAGAGAACTCAAAGAAAGCAAGACTTACCTAAGTGTAGTTATGAGCTCCTCAAGGCCTTCTGCTGATTAACCTGGAAGTCAGGTGAGCCAGGGTGAGGATAGCCATGACAGAAGTGCAGCAGACAGCTTTAAATGCAGCCTTGATAACCTACCCTACAGGGATGTCAGCAAATGACTCGCAGTGCAGCATAGGCATGTCACAGGACAATGAGTGTCTTCATGGAAGATTTTACTCTGCAGCGTCCAAAGGTTCCCACATAGATTTCAGCCTCCCTATAAGTTCTCCACTCACTCACAGGTTTTCTCTATCAATGGATGTTCCTGAAGCTTGTGTCTCCCACTTCACAAGGCAGAGAGAGCAACACAGCTCCCTGGATCTGCTCTAACTGGGTGCTCACTAAATTGGACCAAATTACCCTTCAAGGTATCTTACTACAAAACACGCCTCATGTCAGCAGGAAAGGACTCACTACCAGCTGATAGAGCACTCGTGTTTGCTTGTTGTTGCTTTCCGAGTCTGTTTCCCTGTCAACACCTCTCAAGTTTTACCCAAAGTAACATGTGAGGAAAGATCAGAATATACCATTTGTTTGGGAATTATAAATAATTGTTCAAGCATATCCCTAAGATAAAATGATTTGCACACAGCAATGCATATATGTCACCCATAGTTTGTATTTTTGTAACTGGAGTCATACATTTAAGCATAACTGTGAGGGGACTGCTTATCCTCCCCATGACAGGTCACTGTTGTTTTCTTTTCTTAGGAAACCTCCATTATACTGCATTAGAGGTACTTTAAGTTTTCTGTGAGGGAAGAATGGGTGTTCAGCCTCCCTTCAGTGCCAGGGCTTGGCACCAAGAGCTCTCCTCACATTGGGCCTGGCAAGTTCCCCTGTGCCCAAAGCTGCCCTGCCAGAATCCCCATTCAGAGGACGACAATGCTCCTACTTGGGTGCTCTGCCAAGCCTGCCTTCCTCATTCAGAGCCCTACCTCTTCTTCCCATGCTTGGAGCACTATCCAGGCAGCTCTGGGACAGGGCTGAGTCCCCAAGTTCTGGTTAGCCTGGTTCCTGTTCTCCTGTGTCTTTTTTCTGTGTTGAACAGACTGCTCTGGGTTTCTATGTACAAGACCATGATCACCTAGTAAGTCACTGTTCTGGCGCTGGCCATGGCCTCACTGCTTTCCCAAGACGGCACCCTGATTGAAGATTGGCAGGACCTCTCAGTGCCAAGGATACAGTCTCTGGCTAATGAATGTCACCCCCAGTGACTCCCATGTCCTGTGTCTGCTTTGGATTTTCAGTGCTGACTCCGCTGTTCCAGGTCCTTTGTGAGAGCAGCCAATTCTGCCTTCCAAGCTCCCTCATCCTAATTGAACTTCCCTGGCAAGAACATATAAGGAATTTCTGTAATCTCTTGTACCAACCCACTTTGTTTTATTCCAGACAGCTTCATACTATACTACTCTCAGAAATCCTTTGTTCTGCCTCTGTTTGCCACCCTTTAATGTCCTTCTTTCCAATTATGTCTCCAAGCTGTATTTCCCCTCTGACTTTTGACTCTACAGTCAAAGTCTATGCTTACAAACCCTGACTATCTCACACCATTATGAATATTTATGGCAAATGTCCCAGAGTGTTGAGATTTCTGAAGTTCTGAGACACTGATTGTCAATAGTGAAGCTCCTTGCTTTCCTGTCTCAGAGACTGGACGCTGCTGTCAGACACACACACTGGGTATGTTTCTCACTGTTTCAATATTTTCTTCTTCCGTTTCTGCCACTCTTAAAGGCAATCTCAAGATTGGTGTTGCATTGGTCTGGACCAAGCAATCTGATGCACTGGGATCCCATCCCAATCTGTTTCGAACTTTCCATTTTCAGAAAGTAATCATTTTTCTACTATAACAAATTCCATCAGCATAGATGTTGGTTGAGAAGATTATGCTGGAGGCAGTTTCCGGTTAACACCCTTCCTTGGAATTAATGGGGTTGTGCGTGTTCTCAGACAATTCTCTTGGCAAAGTTGGAGTCCAATTTTAAGGAAGAGTCCAAGTGTCCAACTTATGATACAATGAGGGTGAAACTGGTGAGGCGCTTGTTATCGGAGTAGCACTGGACAGAGCATGGAACACTGCAGTGACTAAGACAAATAGAATATTGGTAAATCCTATGTAATGCAACATATTAAACAACAAAATAAATGCAAGAATCCATAAGGAACATACTATCAAAGTTTTCAATAAAGTCAGGATCAGTATTACTGATTTTATTTTGCCTCAGTCTTCAGTATAGCTAGACATACCACCATGACTAATGCTGTCTGTGTTTTAAATGTTGATATTTATTAATAATGTCTTTTTTGCTTTACTGTTTACTTCTAAAATATTATATTAGATAATGTTGATCTTCATTTCTGAGTTTCAGATACAAAGTGTGTAATGTTTGCCCTAGTCTGGACTCCATTCAATTATCTGCTCAAATTCTGACAGATTGAGCTGCAGGGTATTATGGGAGAGTTCTGAGTCCTGTGGCTTAAGAACCATAGGAAGGCATTGTATTGAAGCAAAGCGGCCAGGGAGGCCTTCCACCCTTCATGGTCGCACACGAACTGATGCCTTTTGTAGTCTTTCTCCCTTCATTTCAAGTATGTTTTGGAAACTTTTTTTTATAAACAAAATAGCAAATTGGGAAACCTAGCTAGCCAAAATGTATTCTTTCATTAAGAGGAACTGGACAATCACCTTTGCAGCAAACATCTTTCGATTCTTACAGTGTTGTATTAATTTAGCAATTCTTTGTGAACATCCTCTTGTCAAAACTGGATCGGGCCTCGAAGAGGCTCTAGGGTCCAGGTTGTTGCAAAATTTCATCACAGACCGAATGAAATTGGAGCCCCGTGGCTAGTGACAGAGTCTGTGTTGTATTCTGAAGCACAGTGAGGGCTGATTGGCAGACATCCCTAACTGTCGAGGAATACGATGTGTTATGACAGACGGAAGGTGGGGATAGAAGAAGCTGGAGTGGGGACAGGATCCACCTGGGGTCAGAAATGTTGTCAGAGAAGGTGCAGTGCTCAGTGAGACCTCAGAAGGTGAAAAGAAATTGCTAAGCCTCCAGACTGCACTCCAGGCACTGGAGAAGTATTTATTTATAGCCAGCAGAGCACAGTGACTGTGTGAGTCAGGATCAGAAATTATCTTCCTCTCCTCCACAGGACACAGTCACATCAAATGGCCCTGAGTAGGGGAGGAGGAAGACATGTGACTCTGCGGCCCGAGGTTCCCTGCATAGGGTGCTGCTGTGCATTTCTCTCACGGGAGATTTATGTCCCATACTGACACACTGATGGCTGTCAGAACCCCACACCGATGATCTGAAGGTGAAATGGATTTAAGAATTATTTGGTAGGAATCATAAGAATCTCTTTCTGCCTTTTGCTACTTTCCTTATGCTGCCTGCTGTAACGTCACCACGCACCCACTGGCTGCACCATGAAACACAGGAGAACCACTGCCAGAGATCAGGACTTCCCAGCTGCTTGTCTGCACATCAGCTGCCTTGGAACTAGATACATGGTACATGCATAGGGAAAACAAAACAACAACAACAAAAAAGTCAAGTGAGCATCTAGGAGCAATTGCCAACCAATTGGTGGTTTGTTATCTTCTGTTGCTGCTTTTGAGATTTTTTTTCATCTTTTTTCATACTGACTCATATAGACATCTTTAAAATTTTATAAGCATAATGTAGGTGATACTTTGTGTTTTATTTTCTGACTATGGTTTAACTTTAAATCTCTTTTCTTACTATTCCATTGTTGAACCAAATTTGTTGACTATTTTAATGATCCATTGAGGAAGTCCATAGCTTACATACTATTTCCATTTTTATGACAATAAAGTTCATTTCAACGGTCCTATAATTATAAATAATTTTGTTGAAAAGAATAAGTGAAAACATACTTTCTTTTCTAAAATTATGTCCTTGGAAGATATTCCCAAAAGTGTAATAACCAAACTATGAGATCTCAAGATTATTATACTGGTGAAAATATTTGGTCTTGATGGAATTAAGACGTTTGTCTCTCTGGAGTGGAGTTAGGGAACAGATGAGATTCTCAGGAGTTGTCAAGCCATCTCCTTCATGATTTAGTTGCTGAAATCAAATTTCCCAGTGGACAGACTCAAAGTACAGGAAGAGTTCTTACCCCAGAGAAAATAGGCCTTCCTAACACTCCTCTTTTNACTGCTGAGTCTACAGAGACAGAAAAGTGCATATTTGAATTTTTGTGACTCTCAGCCAGCCTGCTAACATCTCTCCTTGCTTTTCTCCTGGTCTTCTTGATTGTGGGAGCCACTGGCTTCTGGCACATGTATACCACTGCCCACTGCCCAGCTCTGGCACTGGAGATAAACGTCNGTTCAAGAATGTCTTGTAAATGATAGCTCCTGCTGCTAGTCTCTCTCTATCTCTGTCTCTGTCTCTGTCTCTCTCTCTTTCTGTCTTCCTCCCTCCCTCCCTCTCTCTCCCCACTCTGCTGTTGTTCCCAGACAGAAACTATATTTCCTTGTGGAAACATATCACACCAGGACAGAGGAGGCTTCTTGTTTAGCAGGGCTCTCTGCTCTCAAGTCTTAGGGGTCAACATTCAGGTGTCGTCATAGCTTTCGTAAAGGCTCTGTGCCTGTGGGAAGAGGAGTGGCCCTTAAGAAAACGTGATAAGCACACGTGTGCTTTCTTGTTCTTCTTTTCTGCTNTCCCCTGCCCAATTCCCCCACTCTGAGATATTCACACTCATCATACTGTGTCCCCTGCCCAATTCCCCCACTCTGAGATATTCACACTCATCACACCATGTCCCCTTCTCTCAAGAAAGCTCTCCCCCATCCCCCCTCCCAGTTATGGGAATGAACTCCCATCTCTTCTTTTTCCTCTTCCTCATCAGAGGAAAAACAGCATCTGTGTGTGCGTGTGTGTGTGTGTGTGTGTGTGTGTACAAGTGTGTGTGTGTGTGTTTCCATTTACAAGAAAGAAGACAGTTCAGTTAAATTCATCCCCACTGAAGCTGGAGTCTGGACTTTCCCACTTGTCATAATACTTTGGATGTGGATTGAGTGTGTCACTCAAACAAACATGTTGTCAGTGGGCCAACATGAAATATGACAGAACCTCTAAAATACGAATGCTTCTGGGAAATCTTTGGGTTGTAGGAGTAACTGCCTTTAGAGAGATTAAGATAACCCTCCTGGGATCCTGGAGCTCTCACCCCAGCAAACTGTGACCTTGTCTCCTTTTGGAGTCATGTGACTGTCTCCCCCATTTTGATACCATCAGCTTGAAGTCCTCATCATAGCAAACTTAGAACTGGTGCCTTGACTTATCAGTTTGTAAAAGAGAACTAAATAAACCTCTTCCAGAAGTTTCTACTTTCAGATATTTTGTTCTGGTAATACCTAACAGAGTAGCACACAACCTGCAAATGGCATGAAGGGCATTCATTATTGCTAAATGAAAAAAGTTGAGCACAGGAAGACAAACACTGTATGATTGCACCCATGTGTGGTACCTAGAGAAGTCAGATTTGTGATGGTTAAAAGGAGAATGGTGGCTAGCAGGGAGGGTGGTAGAGAGGATAGGAGATGAAGGGATATCAGTTCAGTGGGATGAATACGTTTTAGAAATGTATTATCAGTATAACTAGAAATAAAGTATTGTAAATTACAAATTTTGTAAGAATAGATTTTAAGTGTTGTTATTACAAAAAATATAAGCACCTGGGATGATGAATATTTAGTTTGATTTAATCAGTCCTCAATGTGTACAAACATCAGATACCAAAACATCATCTTGTATCCCATAAATATATGTTGTATTGTTAATTGAAATAAGTAAAGTAAGTTTACATGCCTATCAAGATATGGAAAGAAGAAACTGTACTCACCTCCAATAATATTGAACCATAGATGAGGTGGTGCTATTGGGACAGAAATGGCCCCGTTGAGCTTTGTCAAAGGAAGGAAAAGGTCTATTAGCTCCTGTGAACTGAGAACCCTGGAAATCAGAACTGTTAACCTTGATGACTAGAGGGAAACTTTTCGATTTTGCTATTCATTGCTGTGGTGCATTCACCAGGGAAGATTGCTTGGACATGGGTTTAAGTCAATAGAAAGTCTTTATTAGCCAGGCAGAGACTACACTGGATGTTCAGGATCCCAGTGTAGCCCCAAGCCTTTCTCATGGTGAGTTTTTAAGTTCAAAAACCATGTCCTGAGTTGACATAATTCAGTTAACAAAAACAGTTAGCCATAAGTGGAACTACAGTAGCTAAAAAACAAGGTTAGTACATTTAGAGACTTTCCCAGAACTATGGACTTTGATGGATTAGGTCTTTGTTTTAGTTTTGGCAGGTGGTGCTGTCTACATGCTGAGTTTTATAGCCTGAATGATACTTCCACCATGGAGTCAGTTGTGCTAAGGTCTCGGGGCCTGCTAAGGTCTGGAGCCCTGTTACAATTATCCACTTGCTTTTAGAGCTGAGAATAATGCAGCCAAAGAGGAAAACTTAATCACAGGAGACTTGGTAGGACCACGTCAAATTCTGTTTCTCCAACTCCCTCAATGTTTTCCTTACTTTTGATGCCATGATCACTTCAAAGTCCCAAAGCTGCTGTTTCCTGCTTTTTATGGTTGTTCTCTGGTCACATGTCCCTAGAAAATGGCCCCACAGGTTCTTATTTGTGGGATGGTATCTACAGGATGTATAATGTAGTTATCCTTGTGTTGTAAAGAATAATTGCTACTGAAAAATGACTGAGGTGAGTAAAGAGTAACTGTTGAACAAATCACACTGTTCAATTATGAAGAGTTTTCTGTAGGCATTCACTCTCTTGAAAGTCATTTAGCAAAGAAACCTCAAGCCAGCAGGCAAAAGCAACGTGCACAGTGTTCTGACATTCAGCGAACTCCTGGTTTATAGTCCTTTTAAGCAGTCTCGTCTTGCCTCCCTTGTATGAAGGTTCTGCTGAACTCACTGTAGCATTCCAGAGACAATATTCAAGCTAGAAATCCTCCCAGCCAATGCCAATTAGAAATCTTATGTGCCCTGATGATGCACACAGGCCACAGGCATTTCTGGGTTTTTGTACTTTCCTCTTGTATGATGTGAGAGTTGAAGATGGGACCTCTAGAGACATTTCAATTCATGTGTGGATCTGGGGAATCCTTAATCTTTCCAGTGTGATCACATTTCTAACAGCCCATATCCTCGGAAAGAAGTTCTTAATTTTTATCAAAACAAACCCATTTCTGACATTCCGTAGGCTAATTAATAGAGTGTGGGTTGATGGAGACTGGGTTATTGGAAGTGAACTTCCTTATTGGCTCTGAAATGTGCCATGCTCAAGGATGATGTCATCAACTTCCTGAGACTGAGCATCCTGAATAAAGCAATCATTCACCTATAGAGTAAAAGCTGTGCTTTGCCAGACAGTCCCAAGTTTTCATTGTTTACAATGAAGTATTGGAACTATTTTTCAGACTTTGGGACAAGGTAGAATCCCCAGCCCTCCAGTCAAGTCTCTCAGCTCCATCCTTTTTCTGATCTTGGTGGTTGAGCACTGACTACTCATTAGCCTTGGTCTAAAGTTTCTTCCCCCAGATCAGAGGATATGCTCCCTTAGAGCATAATTCTAGAAAAGTCATCTCCAGGCTCCTACAGCGTCCATCTGGCTAATTTATTCCTAGGAACAGGCATAGGAGACATAGGAGGTGAGATGTTAGATTAGTGGTCTCTCATTAAGCTGCTAATTAAGCTCTTTTCATCATGATGCATGCTGGGAACATTTGCTCAGATTGTAATAGAATCATACGAAGCCAACAGAACCACAGCAGAATACAGTGGTCATATGTGACATGTGATCTAAAAGGGATCATCTGTGTCATTAGGATCCAAGTAAATTCTGACCCTCTTTTCCATGGTCCAGCATGTTCAAACCTCAGTCTACCAGGAGGAAGCAAATGAAATCTGCTCCCCTTATCTGTGACTTCTGAATCTTTGGATTCTTTCAAACACCGACTAAAGATAACTTTAGAAATTGTGCAGCTTTCCCCCCCCCTGTTATTCTCTAAGCAGTGTCGTTCAGCAACTATTTGCACAACATTTACATGATATGATGTATTACAAATAGTCAAGACGTGATTGATAGGCTATAGGGTGACATGTGTAGGTTATATTCAAATTCTATTCGTTTTATAAAAGAGACCCAAACATCCAGGAATCTGAGAGCCACCCAGGAACCAATGCTCTTTGGATGGTGAGTGACACCAACAGTTCATCACAGATTTACTAGCGTCAAGCTATACAACTAGAGATTTACTCCATCACCTTCAACTTGTGTAATGCCTTGAAATGCAAATATTTCCAAGAATGGCATTTGACATCACACAATATACCAATGGAGGAGATAGAGTCTGCAAAGAATACGAGTTTGGATAGAGACTCTGCCCTGCTCCTCTGAAATCCAGCTTTGTGTTTACCTACTTGTCCTGCTTGCTTGTGTGATTTGCCCTGATAAGGAAACAGAACTAAATCCTCTTCCTCTGACACATCCAAATACCCTTGTGATAAGGGATCAAAAGGAGTGTGGGTGGATTTGTACTCCACAGGTAGAATATTTGCTTTGTCTCATTTGTCATTTTGCACAAACATTGGCTATTATTTTTATGGCCAGGAGAAGGGCAGAAGCCAAGGCTCTTGCAGTGAGTAAATAATGTATTCTACAGTGACAGAGGAAGACATTAAAGACTCGTAAGTAAGGGGCTCACTGCGTGCAGAGCCCATCCTCCTGATTTACAGCTTCAACACTTGCTGCCTACAGCCCCTCCCTGTAATTGCATGCTGACCCTTTTTAAAATGGAAAAATTGTGGTAGTTTTATAGGCCTTATTAGGGGTCTATTGTGTGTGAAAGCACCCATTTGAAAGAACAAAGCCTGTGGGACTGAAGAACTGATTCAGCACTTAAGAGCACATGCTACTTTT
>LZPO01088754.1:3904-18399 GCA_001675575.1 Neotoma lepida | reverse complement strand
AATCCCAGCACTCGGGAGGCAGAGGCAGGCGGATCTCTGTGAGTTCGAGGCCAGCCTGGGCTACCGAGTGAGTTCCAGGAAAGGCGCAAAGCTACACAGAGAAACCCTGTCTCGAAAAACAAAAAACAAAAAACAAAAAACAAAAAAAAAATGAGAAGGCATCCTAATAATTAAATTGTATCTTTACTTCTCTGAACATAGAAGGTCTAAGTCTGGCCCAGTGATGCCTATCAATGTATGGTACAATTTTGATAGAACATCTTACTTGGGTGGTAAGTGAGCTTCTACTCCTGTGTTTTGAATCTGGGGCTGATAACTATGTTAGTTGAGAATATCTTCCTGCAGTTATATGTTCCAGTGTACAAGAAGCCATATCATAACAATTATTACATGAATGTAATCTTTCAGCTAACAGTCCCAGGTAAGTAGAAATCTGACATGCATACAGGATAAGCAATAGGTTAAACAAAACAAACTCATATATAGTTATTTGTGACACTTATTGAAACATTTATTTAAGCTTAAAGACTTGACAATGTAGAATATGAGCAAATAGGGACCATTTGGGAACTTGCTAAATTAAATAGTCTTGTCAAGCCTTCATCTCTAATCCTGAATACTATAATTATGGTCCCCTCATGTGCCTGGTATTGTATGTTCACTCTTAATTGAGGTTTCTTCTGATGCATATTTCCAAGGTAGAGCATACCAATGATCATCTAGAAAAAGAAATCTAATAAGTGTAACACATCAAGACAGAAAAGAATGACTGCTGGGTGCTAACTTCTTTTATCTTAACTGAATTTTGCCAAGATTTCAAAATTATTATTGCACAGAAATCCTTCTTACACTTTTGTTGCAAACCATATCAAAGATGGCATGTTTAAATATGCTGTGCCTCAGTAAGGTTACTGTAAATATAACTCTAGAAATAACATCACTCTAATGTGGTGATATTTTATCTGTGTCCCCCAATAAAGTTTATCTAAAGACCAGAGGAAAAAGCCAGCCACTATAATAAACATAGAAGTCAGGAAATGGTAACACAGGCCTTTAATCCTATCACTCGGGACTCAGGGATCTGTCTGGATCTCTGTGAGTTCAAGGCCACACTAGGAACAGAGCCAAGTGTGGTGGTACACACATTAAATCCCAGCACTAACCATAAAGCTCTGGAGGTCTGTACAGACAGACAGGAAATGACAGAACTGGGCAGGAAGAGGAAGTGATGTAGCTGGGTGTATAGGGAATGAGATAGCAGAACAGAAAGGCATATATGCATGGGTATACAGGAAGTAGTTCTCTTTGGAAGCTGAGGGTTGGTAAGATGAGGTTGACTTTGGCTTGTCCTATTCCTCTGATTTTTCAGAATTTACCCCAATATCTGGCTCCAGGTTTTTATTAATAAGGCCATTTAGCAATTCGTCTTACACTCTATATTAAAATTTGAGAAGTACATATTTTAGGAAGTGAACCTAATGCAATTGGTAAGATGACAACCCAGTGTCTCACTGAAACAAATATGACAAAACCAAAGCAGCATTTGAAAGGCTGAGAAGAATAAAGTTGAGTCTGAAGTCCAGTTATAAATACAGGTGCTTCATGTTATAGTGAGGAAAAAATGTTTTGTATATTCAAATTTGATTTGTTCAATTTGTTCCAGATTTCACTTTAAAATGAGCATAAGGGAGCTTTTGGGTTAATCTGGAATGTTATCTTTTTCAAAGGAGATCACAACACCAACTGTTGCACATAGCCTGTTATGTAGATTGTTATGACAGAGGGTATACTTTCTTGAAAAAGTTCTTATGTTTGTTATTGTACAATAACTCCAAGCAATGGAAAAGCTGTTGCTGAATCAGGCCATATTGGCCTTTGTGCTTAAAATCAAAAAATATAAATATTAAATAAATAAACATTAAAATATAGGACTGCAAATAATTAACTTTAGTGTTTAGACCTCAACATTTTCAAATGCATAGATCATATGTATGATAAGAGACAACACTCAATAAATTAGGTCATCTAGATTGTTCCTTATTACCCTCCCATTGTGTGTATATGTTTATACATGAACTATTTTGGCCACTGAGGTGTCTTTGAGAGTATGTAATAGAAAAAAGTCATAGAAAGTTACATTGATTCTATAGTTCTGAGATTCCCTCAAAGCATATATAATAGCAAATGACTAATAAAAGTAGTATAGCATCAACCAATAGACAAGAAAGCTACACGTATCTTAAAAGACTAGAGAAAGCAATGGAAAGAGGTGCAGAAAGAAATGAGGTGACAAAAGAATGTCCCATGTAAGATGGATTCTCTAAATGGTCTTGTTAAATAAAACACAGAGGCAGAGATGGGATGAAAGTCTGACAGAGATCAGAGGAATTAGGAACAGCTAACAGCCTCACCTTAGACTGCTGCTGCTGCTCCCAAAATGGAGAGTGTCCCAACTCCTTATACCTCCATGTCTATATCCCTTTCTGTTCTGTTTGCCCATTGGCTCTTTCAACTACATCACTTCCTCCTGTTGCCCATCTCTGTCACTTCCTGCCTGTATGTATAGACCTCCAGAATTCTATGGTTGATGCTGGGATTAAAGGCGTGGGTCTCCACACTTGACTCTTGTTTCTAGTGTGACTTGGACCTCACAAGGATCCAGACAGACCCTGCTTGCTAAGTGATAGGATTAAGGGCATGTGCTAATTTTGCAAGGCTAGCAGCTGACCTTGTTCTTCTGATCCTCAGATAAATTTTGTTGGGGGACATAGATAAAATACCACCACAGTCCTACAGTTCTTTCTGGCTAATAAGTGAGAATAATCTTTTGCCGTGGATCCCACAGATGGAAGAGAGGGAGATTCTGCACTTATTTGTGAAAGATCCATCTTTTACTGTAAANATCGTATTAGTTGTTCTTATTGTTTTTAAGTACATTTTAATAAGTTTAGTATGTAACTAAGAAGAGAAAATTTAAATGTTACTCAAATATAATTTTTCCTACCTTAGACATTGTGATAAAATATTAGTATATCATTAGTTTTATTTGTTTGACTTATCATGTTTGCATGTGCATTGGGTCAGATTTTTTTTCTTCATTTTTTTTCTGTAAAAGATTATATTGTTTGGGTCCTCTAGGGACATAATATGCTATGGCTATTTTAAGATGACAACACTATTTTTGCTTCATTGAATTAACCTTGTTTTATTTCCCTTCTATTAAAATTATTTCAAAAAGTTTTTTACAGTTAACCAGTGAGATAGATTGCAGGCATGTCAATTAAGAACAGTGTGTTAGAATGGAGAACATTTCCTAGTGTAAATGTAGAAGATAGAATAAAGCTTTTGTAGGTGAATCTCATCAAATTCACTTCAGAAGTATTAGTCTGAGGTATTTTCATCAACTCTGTTATACATACAAAATCAATTTTTATTAAAGTATATTAAAACATATAGATAATAACAGTTTTTTTGTATGTTTTGTATTTCTATGTTTATATGTATATATGTTAGTTTGCATATGTATGTAAATTCATGATGAATTGAGAATATAGAGTTCTAGAAGATATAAAGTCCTTTCCTACACTAATGAGGTCTAACAGATATGAGAAAACAAAGCTTCTCTCTTTGACAAATTTAAACTATGTTAGTTTTACTGTGTGCATGTGTATGTATGTGTGTGTGTGTGTGTGTGTGTGTGTGTGTATGTATGTGTGTATACTCGTGTATGTGCATATATATGTCCAGGTATGGTCTCATGTCCATGCATATGGGGTTGTAGATCTTCCTCCATTGTTTTCCACTTCAACTGGAAGTTCACTCCTGGCCTGTGACCATCCTGCCCCCCAGGGTGTATGTATCTCTGTGTTCCCTAGGTACTAGGTTTCCAGGTGCATGACAACCCATGTGGATTTTATGTATTTCTCTAGAACAGAACTCAGATCTTCATGTCTATGCATCAGACACTTTAGCCATTGACTGAACTATCTAGTTTTACTCTTAAACATCTTACACGTTCTGTTCTGTTTAGATTGTGTGTATGGTAGGATTTTGAGATGGGAAGAACATATGCATAAAACCATATTTCATCTAGTACTATTTACATGTTGAGTGATCAATACTTGGTAGTTTTATTTTTAATGACAATGTAGAACATTTAACAATAGACTCACACTCAAAGACCTGAGCATTTTTTAGATAATTCCTGGTTTCGTTTGGCAATAAGACACTTGATTAATTGCTGTTTTGTGTGTTTCCTGAGCATTGACGAAACACTTACTTTGAGCCAACTACTATACCTCATGCACTATGAACAAAATGATGATTAAGATGTGGTGACTATCTTCAAGGAGCTCCCCATCAAGGGGATTTNAAAAGTTCTAAAAACCCTGCATGAAATTGATTGGTTTGGCCATGGAAAGTCAGGCAGGCCAGCTGCCAAGAAGCCCCAAGAAGCACCTGCAGCTGAATGAAGACAACTAGTAATTTATCTTGCATACACAGAGAGTAGCTAACTCTATCCAATAGCATCATCCTTCCCCCCCCCATTGCTTAAGTATGAAACTAAGAGACTACTCATTCTACATGATTCTAATACCAACACACACACACACACACACACACACACACACACACACACACACACAAACATACATACCACATATACTTTGAAACAGAAACAGTATCACAAGCCCAAATCCCAAGCTCTGAAACTAACACAGAAGTTTCAAGATTTCAAGGCCAATCTGAGATGTATAATAAGACTTTATCTCCCTCAAAGAGGAAGTGTATAGACATGTAGATATATGATAATAGATAGATAGATAGATAGGTAGATAGACAGACAGATAGATAGATAGATAGATAGATAGATAGATAGATAGATAGATAGATAGTCTACATAGACAGACAGAGATATAGATTGATGGGTAGATTCCAACGGTCTTCATAGTGATAGAAGAAAAAAATACACTTTGCATTTTTGTATTTGCATTTCTGTTGCTGTCATAAAATACTCTCAAAACACACAAACAAACAAACAAACAAACTTGGAACTGTAAGATAAAATGATCTGTTCTTCTCTGAGGCCTTTTTTTTTTTAGGGTACCTTTACAGCTGTCCAGTAACCCTCCCATCAGCCAGTCTTCAATATGATCAATTAATTTGTCTGTGTTTATACCTGTTGGTAGATCAAGCTTCTTATTGGTATGGAATGCAATATTCTATATAGATAAAATGTATCCTTACTTATTTCTGCTATGTAACTCACTTGTCAGGAATCCCACTAAACAGGGTTGGCATTATTTGTCATTTGGCCACTGAAAATAAAATACAACCTTTTATAGGGTTAGGTAGACATATGTAAAGAAAAGAGGCACCAGGAGGACTACACCCAATAGGGGGTTGTGGGGGGTTAGAACAGTCTCTCCACATGCAAATTCACTAGAGCAATGGCTTGAGTGCTTGGCATCTGTTTTCTAAGTAACATCTCACATAGACAAATATTTACTTTCAGAATCTTATGTAGACTGCACATAAGCTAGAAACTGATAAAAGACACTGCAACAAGCACAAAAAGTAACTACTACTGTAGCCAAAGGTAGAGACCAGACCTTGTCTTCTCCTATCTTTGGAAATAAAAATCTTTGCACTTCTATTCTTCTTCTAGTTAATAATCATGTTTTTGATTGTTATATGTAGTCTTGGATACAGCTTGAAAACTGATATGAGGAGTGCTTCATAAAAGAACCACAGATGTTCAGTGTGTGATATATTTCCTTCTTACCCCAGTGGCCCTTATAAAAAGAGCTTGAAGATCAGCTTATTACAAGTCAACTAATGACATGATATAGAGAGGCCTCTGGTTCAGTGGCTGTTATTACAGCTGTGTCCCATTACATATTAGATGCCTAGAATATGCTTGCATTCTGAATGGCATTTATCTTTTGAATTTCAAACATTCCTACCATAAATAAAGATTTTATGCTTTTCAAAAATGTTTCACAGTTTAGTCTAGGGAATACTGAAAGGTCACTTTTACTTGATGGTATTCTCCTTTAAGGATTCCTGGAGCTAGGATGCACATTTTCTGAGCGCTCACCTCCACAGACCTGTGTCACTCTTTCCTTTGCCCATTTCCTGCTATTCCCTTAGCCTGCGGAGGCGATAATAACCTGAGTTTCACAAACCACCGGTGTGGAGACCAAATGAGAATTGGCCTTTGAACACAGCTCAATAATTTCCTCTTTTTGACAACTTTCTAATAGGAGTGATCTAAATCTAACATAAATGATGACAGTAATGCTGTGGGAAAAAATGAATTTGTGATATGTATTCTGTTTCAAAAGGAAAAACTTTTAAAACCATTTAAAGGGAGAGCTTTACAATACTTCTCTCCAGAGCCCCAATTATAATTCAAAGAACGCAAAGTTTCACCATTTAAAGAATCAAGCTTTAAAGAAGTTGTGGGAGGTGTCTCCACTGTTGATTGGCGACCACAGTTATTCCTTTGAAAATAAAAAGTAAGAATGTTGCTCTTTTAACTTTGGCAAGGTCAAGTGGCTCTAACCATCTAGGGTCTGCTCATATTTTTTCCAACATGAACATACCTCCTATCTTAAAGAATTTTATCTTAAAGAATTCCCTTGAAGGAAGGGAAATAGTTTCCTGTGTCTTTGATACTGCAAGACACCCTGCCATCTTCCTTTTGTTCTCCAAATATTTGTTGAGATGATAGGAGATTAGTTTGGGAGTTATTTCTGCATTAACAACTGCTTCTGGGAATGAGCTCTGCCCCACCTCTATGCAGGGGAAGCAGCTGGCCTGGCTGTCTCCTGCAGTTGGTGCAAGGCAGCTGCGTTTCTTGTCTGTTTCTTTATGGGTGCGCTTGTCCTCACTGGAGTCACCTGCACAACCTGATTTGATTTTATTTTTTCCAATCACAAGCACAGCAGCCAGAAACCTTTCTATGACTGCTGTAATGAGCAGCACAGAGAGTGAATGGAATACAAAGACATTGTCCCTTAAACGTGTGTGTGTGTGTGTGTGTATGTGTGTGTGTGTGTGTGTATGTGTGTGTGTGTGTGTATGTGTGTGAGTGAAAGTGTTGGGAGGTGAGACAAGAAAGAAGGTGCATAGCACATGTGATTGAGTGTTTGTGAGAAGTTCCAGATCATATTCCATCTGGGAGAGGCTGGGAAAGCTGGAGTCCAGAGTCATTGTCCTCTAGAGAAGAAACAGCAGCACCATCTACAGAATCAAGCATAACCCAAAGGTTGAAGCTTCACATTCCTCAACAGTTAGGAGAAAATGATCTCATGGATCGGGGTTATAGTTAACTCAAACTAATAGATTAGTCTGGTCTATATTTTATTCATTACTTTGTCCTAACATTTTACTAAGCAGCTTCATACCAACACAAACTGATAATATTTGAAAGGTGGCTTAGTGGTGACATTCAAGAAAATGCTCTGTCACTCCACTGTGTGTAAAACTGCAGAGATACCTTTATTTTATGAGTGTTTTTAGTTTTATGAGTTGGGTTACAAAGCACTGTTTAAATTATTTTAGTGTCAGTCAAATCCGCTAGAGAAATAGTATGGGTATGTCCATGAGGACAGACAGAGATGCTGAGAAGTAGAGATAGCAGGAGATAGAGACACAAGATTTTAATAAATTAATACATGCTATTTTGGGGTCTGGAAATTCGAAAGTCCATAGGGTAGGCTGGCAAGCTGGTGACCAGGGAAACTGATCATTGCTGCATCAGACTTGGCAGGCTAAATTCAGAATCATGATCTTTTTTTGTCTCCTATGGATTGCAACCTATTAAATAAGGCCCGCCAGTATTGTGATGTATGTCATGCTTTGCTCTGAATCTATTGTTTTAATTTTTTACTTCATTAATATTAGTATATGACCAAGTATCAAGGTTCCATAGTTAGTGAACTTGTCATACAAAATTATCACTTTCCCCTATGTCAGTGGTCTTACATATTGTCTCTTTATTACATGAATTCCTACTTCATATGTTTAAGAAAAATATCAGGAAAAGTGGATATAGTGACTAATCTTTAAATTGTGTTCACCAGTCATACAGCCATTCTGAAATTCTCTTCCTATGTCTCTCAATTCTTCCTTAACAGACTTTCCTTGAGTTTTGCTTGGGAGATAGCATTCAGCCCATGAAAAACAAAATCTTTCTCATTATCTCATTTAAATTATGTGGAATTTCAAGAGCTCACCTGGATGATCTCTTTGAAATAGCAATATATCTTAAATTAAATTTCTATCTGCAATTGTGAGAAACTGTACCAAATTGTTAGAAAGCTGCACTATGGCATATTTCCTGGAAAACATCTCCATGTGAGCAAGATGGGTAGGAAGTCACCTTCTTTTCACATGGCTTGATGATAATACCACAGGAACAAGGTCAGATATACTGAGATAGGCTTCTGAGCACACATCTTTTCCTGTGTTCAAGAGTCATGCTTATATCCAGGAAATAACTATGCCATAATGCAAGTGCCTGTTAGTTATCTTTGAGTAGTAGTAATGATGAAGACCCTTAGCTAAGTGAGTTTTAGATTCACAGTTCCTAAAATAGCTTTTAAAAGACTTTCAGCAGAGCAGTGTGCACTGATTTTCAGCCAATACTACAGATTGAGACAAAGTTTCTGAAAATAATTGGGGGATCCCTAAAATACTCTGCAAGATGAATTTGATCAATAAACTCTTGGAAAGTTCTCAGGAACTTTATATTTATTTATAAGACTGCAGACAGTCATGACTTCTACTTGAACTTAAGTGAACTTCTTGGCCAGAGTCATTTCATATTGAGTTTGCTGGAATAGGAAAGCCTTTGTGAAAATACAGATTTATGTAAACTAATATCTTGGTATCAAAAATACATTAAATATTTTTCTGTTTTACTCAAATTAAAGTATTGATTTTTTATTACCAATATTTCCTGCATCAATTCAATTATAAAGGATTTTGGTATCCATTTATGTTTGGTGTCTCCCCAAATTTGTCATAGATAAAAATAAGATTGTAAACCAGTATAATATAGAATTTACACTACACATTAACTGATACTTAAATATTTTATCCTTCTACATTTTGATTATTCTTCATAGCTTTTTAAACATTTCTGTAAAATTCTGTTCATGCCTGGTCTGTATTGAGCATAAAAGAGGGTATACAATTGTCTTTACAAGTTTTCTTTTTTTTTCATTGTTTTTATTATGAAAATTTTTTCATTCATTTTACACACCAAGCAAAGATCCCCCTCTTCCCTTCTTCTTCTCCCCCCAGCCTCCCCCTCCCAACCCCCCCACAAGAAGGTAATGCCTCCCATGAGGAGACACACCCAGTAGAGGCAAGTCCAAGCCCCTCCCCCTGCCTCAAGGTTGCACAAGCTGTCCCATCTAGGCAGTGGGCTCCAAAAAGCCCTCTCATGCACCAGGGATGGATTCTGATCCTACCGCTAGGGGGCTCCCTGAGCAGCTCAAACTACACAACTGTCTTGCCATGCAGAGGACCCAGCCTAGCCCCATGCAGGCTCCATGACCATTTATCNAACTTTCATGAGTTCCCACTAGTACTAGTTTGGTTTGGTTATCTCTGCAGGTTTCCCCATCATGATCTTGATGCACTTGCTCTTAGAATCCCTCTCCTCTCTCCCTAACTGGACTCCTGGAGCTCTGCCTGATGCGTGGCTGTGGATCTCTGCATCTGCTTCCATCAGTCACTGGAGAAAAGCTCTGTGATGCTAGTTAGGGTATTCACCGATCTGATCACTGGGGCAAGCCAGTTCATTTCAGGCACCCTCTCCACTATTTCTAGTAGTTCAAGATAGAGTCATCCCTGGGGATTCCTGGGAACTTCTCTAGAACCCAGTTTCTCTCTATCCCCATGATGTCTCCCTCTATCTTGGTATCTATTTCAATGCTTTCCATCCCGTTCCCTTATGTTCTCATCCTCCATTCCTACCCTCCATTGTCCACTACTAATCCCCAGTTTATTCATGGAGATCTCATCTACTTCCCTTTCCCAGGGCAATCCATGCATCCCACTTTGGGTCTTCCTTGTAAGCTAGCTTCTCTGGAGTTGTAGGTTGTAGTCTGGTTATCCTTAGCTTACGTCTAGTATCCACTTATGAGTGAGTACATACCATGTGTGTCCTTCTGAGTCTGGGTTACCTCACTCAAGATGATATTTTCCAGTTCCATCCACAAGTTTTCAATGTTGATGAGAGAATTGAAAAGCATATTCAGAAACTAGGTGACATGGCTTGTGCCTATAATCCCAGCAATTTGCAAATTGAGACAGGACAATTACACCAGACCACCTAGGGCTATAGTGAGGCCATGTCTCAAGAAATGAAAGAAAGGAAGGAAGGAAGGAGGGAGAAATGGAAGAACGAAGAAGGAGAGAAGAAAAGATGGGTGGATGGATGGATGGAGGGAGGGAGATTGACACAAAAGGGAAGTTANGGACACTTTTTTGGAGTCAGAGAGAGAAAGCAACAGAACAGGCAAGCTGCAGACTTCAGCAGCTGCTGAGAGAAGGGTTGTTGTAAAAGGAGAAAGTTAATAAAGCAGGGGGCGGGGGGGGATGGAGGTAGTAGCGTGTTAGAAGACAAGGAAACAAACAAACCAAGAAAAATAATAAGCACAAACAAAAACCCATCCAGAACAGACAACCTTTCAACCCTGCTATTTCCTTTCCTGGTCTTTATCATGTCCTTGTTCTCCTCTGAAGCTATTCAAACCTTAGTCAGTGTTTGTTATCTTCTTTAACGTCTACCTCTTCTCAAAGTCTTTCCAGACTAGAATTAGTCATGATTACTACTACTATGATTATATTATTTTTTCCCAGCACTTTTGGTCCTTGTATTATATATTGAAAAGGTTTGTTTGACCTTTGAGGGCCAGCCAAGGAGGAAATAGTTACTCTTAATGATACATGTCTCAGCATTACAGTCAGTTAAGAGTGGCCTAAAACTCAGTGTATCTAAGACACGAAAGAATAATAACTTACTGCATTTCTTGTGGTAAATTTACCAAGTTTTGTTGCCTTTGAGCCAGGAAGAGATACTTAACAGCATCTACTGCTGTCAGTTTAACCTTCCGGTTTTGTTAGTTTTGAGCCATTTTAAGCCCCTGTCGTTGGTTCATCTATAGATTTGCAATTACTTAGAAGCAGCTTGCCAGTCATTCTCACTTACAGAAAGCCCAGCTCTGGCTTATTGTTAACCTAGCCATGGAAGCCAGCACTTGAAAATGAGTTATAAGCAGCTCAGGGATTTTCCATTATAGTGCTTGAAATCCGTTTCTTTTCAAAATCTTCCACTCCCTATCCACCAGGATATTACCCACCGCTGGCTATGCCATTTGTCTCAGAGGAATCTGACAGACTGACACTGAAGTCTAAACGGTGCCTGGAAGGATGGTTTTCTAGGTATCTTCCCATTTTCTTTCTTCCTACATAGCATCCCTATCATCTCTGAAATTATAGTTGTTCACCTTAGTCTGTGCTGAATGCTTTTATGTGGCACATATTATGTTATATAGTTCAGGTGACTATAATGATAATTCATAGCTGCTACCTGGAAGATATTTATAAAGCAATATATAACAACTAAATTTAGTTTATGCAAAGAAAATTATTCACAGTAAAGAAAGTGAGGGGCTGAAGATGTAACTGGTTTGGGACAGTGCTGGCTTAGCATGTATGAATCCCTGGTACCCACTACCATCCTTGAAAAACAAAAAAGAGATGCATATGTTCCTGTACACCTTTATTTCTCCTTAAAGGATCAGGATTTCAGTCACCCTAAGCTCTAAGCTACACAATGAGTTTGAGGCTAGCCTGGGGTACAAGAAACATGATGCTTGATGATGATGTTGTTGTTATTGGTGGTGGTGCTGGTGATTTCTAGTCTAGGAAGACTTTTTAAAGAGGGGTCTTTGGGGTGAGCAATGAAAATTGGCTAAGGATTTAATAGTCACAGAAGCAAACAGATATTACAGATTAGAAAAAAAAGGAGTAACAAGATTGTAAAGGTTAATTCTCTTCCAACACAGACATGTAGTACACTCATACCATAAATAATAGTGAGGAGGTAATGTCAATTTGGGAATTACTTTTCCACATCATCTGTGAAAATCCCTAAATCCAAATGCTTTGCTCTGCTTGCAGAACTCCCTATGAAAAAGTCCATGGAAATACAGGCCTTGTGCTCCTGAACAACTTCTGAAGTTTTGTGCNTTTTAATCTTTATTTAACCTGTAGCCACATAGGAAGTTTTATTTCCTTATACCTGGCTCATTTCCCTTCTCTCAAAAGTCAATTCCTGTGTCATTTTCTGAAAGAATTTTCCCATTTCCCAACTGAAGTCATCAAGCCTCCTTTTGACTCCTGTATATATCAGTCTCTAACCCAGTCACTTGCCAAATTATGTGGCTGCTCTTAATTGTCTGCTGAGCTCTGCAGAAATCAATGCAAGGTGAGTCTGACTAGCACNTGATTTTGATCCTCTTACTTACTTTTCAAAGTAATGGCTCTCTACAGTAAGCAGTAAAAACACCAAGCTTCTTAACCTAGAAATTGAAGACTTTTACAGTTGTTTCAATCTTACTTCCATAGAAAACCTCCTTTAATCCTGATTAAAACAATGAATTTAATGCTTTCCTATTCATCAGGGACTATTTGGAAACTTGGTTACTTTAACCCAAGATGTATAAACTAAGTATCTTCATCCTCCAATGTCCACATTTTGTAATTTGTAATTTAAGATTAGATAAATTACAAAAAGAAAATGGAGATTCTGGCATTCAATGTGGACATTGGAGGATGAAGATACTTAGTAACTGTGTTTTTTCATCTGAACTTCTACATCATTTGAACAGAGGTACTAGCTATCTGTGCCTCTCGTATATGTGCCTGAATTTTAATTTATTTTGTAATAAAATTGTACACGTGTTTAATCTCAACTCCTATACTCTAAGTATGTTGAGGGCATGATCCAGGCTTGGCCACGGTTTTTCCCTCATAGTGGCTAGCTTGCGTCTTATCTGACATGGCAGCTTAAGATATTATTTCAACTTAGAGAACAATGAACACAGCTTAGTGAGAAGGATTTCTGTACTTGAAGATTTACAGAATCTCAAATTCTAATAGCTTAAAAAAAATTCCTGCCAGGTGGTGGTAATCCCAGCACTCGGAAGGCAGAGGCAAGAGAATCTCTGTGAGTTAGAGGCCAGCGTGGTCTACAGTGCTAGTTCCAGGACAGCCAGGGCTACACAAAGAAACCCTGTCTCCAAAAACAAAAACAAAAACAAACTAACAGTAATAGCTTCCTTAGACTGAATAGGAAGTAATGTTTTTCCAGCCACCTGTGTATCTCCTAGCCTAACAAAATTGATATAAAAGTAAATATTACAGACAGAAAACGTTATTTTTATCTAGTGTTTCTAATTGTACAAAGCTGATTCATTGGTCATTTCTAGGGCACTCTTAGCTTCTTAATCAAACCAGGTACTGCTGATTTTGATTTCCAGTTTATGAAGAGAAGGGAAATCACAGAGAAAAGAGTGGAAAGCTTCAAAGTGTGTTCAACAAATGTGTTTCAGATCAAATGAATCATATTTGGCATGATCTCCTCACTCTCCAGTCATTCATTTGAAAGCCTTTGTCTCTGTCTCCTGAAGGCTGTGGCTAGCATTATTCTTGATGAATGAGATAGTCTCTGTAAGTCATAAATAAAACAAGTAGAATAACTTAACATTTGACTCTCAAAAGAAGGTATGTTACCGCATGTCATGCAAGTAATATATTTGAAAGGCAAGTATTCAGAAAATAGTTTCAGATGCAAAATCACCAACCATGCATCTGCATAGAACTGCTGCATACACACGCAATTTGATCAAGTACATGCACCTTGATTAAGAATATATAGAGTTATATGCACTTCCCTATAATTTATCACTTTGGTTTCATAATCTTTTCCCTTCAAAAAATCCCGTTTATCCTTGTTTAAATTTCCAGTTTAAAATTTCTGACACAGGGTAAGAATCGTACTATAAAATATTGTATTCATCCCTAGAGTGATTTTTTTTATTAATTTTCCCTCTGGATTGCTCTTTACAATATAGAAATGTACAGAGTTATTTAAAGAAAAATAATGAATATATCTCAATTCAGGTTTTTAAATTGGGCTTTTCCTGGGTTTGTCTAATTGTGTATATGTGCAAATGTATAGTCATCTTAAAACTAATACTTTTCAAGAAATGTTATTGCTCATTTATAATTTATTTATAACCATTTGCAAAACAGTGTCCTTAAGAAAGACAAATACGCCGGGCGGTGGGGGTGAACGCCTTTAATCCCTGCACTTGGGAGGCAGAGGCAGGCGGATCTCTGTGAGTTCGAGGCCAGCCTGGGCTACCGAGTGAGTTCCAGGAAAGGCGCAAAGCTACACAGAGAAACCT